>CAUZXS010002632.1:45000-52572 GCA_963585895.1 Sepioteuthis lessoniana | reverse complement strand
AACAGCACATATAGCCGAAAACACTACTGCAATGAGTACTAAGGCAAAGCAGCGCAATCTAGCTTTGCCTCCATGTCACACGACGCACAAAACGGAATATATTGATTACAATCAAACAGCGACATCTCCACACTAGACGGAACCTCTCTGAAACTGTACTAATTCACACGACCTAAGAAGCAGTGTCTCTAACAACGAAAAGACATCGACACACGCTAAAGAAGGCATGGACAGCTATCGATTGGCTTTCGATCATATGGAAATCAGACCTGACCGATAAAATGAAACGTAGTTTCATTCAGTGCAGCGTCGTATCGATATTGCTGTATGGATTCACAAATTGGACACTCACTAAACGGCTGAGAATAAGCAAAACTGCATTTACAACTATAAGTTGAGAGCAATATTGAACAACAACCACCACAATGCACACAATACGGCACCTGCCTCACCATCACGAATACTATCCAAAACTAAACACATACATGCAAAACTATCCAAAACACAACCAGACATGCAAAACTATCAAAACTAACACAGACATGCCAAACTATCCAAAACTAACCAGACATGAAAACTATCCAAACTAACCAGACATGGCAAGACTCTGCGGTGAAGAAGGACGAGCTCATAAGTGATGTAGTCCTATGGACCCCCACATATGGCCCGGCAAAAGCAGGACGACCTCTCGAACATACATACAGCTGCTATGTGAGGATATGGATGCCCTGAAGACCTGCCAGAGGCGATGAACGACAGGGTGAAGTCGCGAGAGAGGATCAGTGATATCCGTGCCTGTGGCACGACATGAATGATGAGTGATGATGATTGAGTAATATAGAAATATATATTTATTTTTAACCGGGCCATTGGTCTAATTGCATAGTGTTCGCCAGTGGTCACTGCAGACCGCAGTTCAATCCCAGGTCGAGTCATTCCAACGACTAAAAAAATGGTTCTTGATGTCACCTTGCCTAACACTTAGTTAAGGATCAAGGGTAAAGAGGGAATTGAGTAGCGCTCACTCCTACACCTCGTTCTAGTAACTATTAGAATGCAGACTTCAGGTTACACTCGACTAAGGTCACCAACTTTACTTATATATATAATATATATATAATGAGATGACCGTCCGTTGCGTAGTTGGCATTGTCGTTGGAAAAGGACACGTTGATCGAGATCAAAGGATACTGCAATTTACATAGACATCATAACTTTAGGAAAGTGGATGAATCCATAAATCTTCTATTAGTTATCGCCAAACAGTAGGTAGTGTGTCACAGTATGCTCGCGCAGAGAGGTATATATATATATATATATATATATAATATATATAATATATATATATATATATATATATATATATTCTAGAAATTGCCAGTGACTGAAAACAGAGCAAATGTCAAAAATTTATTGTATAATCTAATCGAATTAATAAATAAAATCGACCTTGTTTGATGAGTGACATGGATAAAAAAATTCTCTTACCTTCACATACCATTACGATTAATTTTTTAATCATTTAAAAAACTTTTTTACACTTTTTTAGCAGAAAATTTATTTGTTAGCTACTTTTTCTACGAAAATAATCACCGTTTTTTTGTATTTTGTTTCTTTGTTTTTTGTTTGTTTTGTTTTTTTTTTGTAAAAATATTTCTTATCATAATTTCCTGAACACTGGCGGTGATATGTCAACCAACCAGCCGATTTTTCCACCATCACAAAGAAACAGACTCGAAATCATAATAGAAAAATAAAAATAAAAAAAGGAGATTTCAGTGACAAAGTTTTTTACAAAGGAAGTGTTCTGTTATATCGAAGAACAAATTGCTAAAGCCAAAAAAGAGAAGAAATGCAATTTAACCAGAGAGAAATTAAATAAAAGATTACGGAGATTCCTACGCCCATAAGGATATGATTTTGTTGCCTCGGTTGGCGTACCATCTTCACAGTAAGGCTTCTGGGAGATAAGGAGTATGTAATATATGAATAAAATGTAGAAAGAATATATACTATACAAAATCATCCACAAAAGTATACATAGAGGCAAACTCATCAACCATACGCGTTTATATATATATATATATATATATATATTTGCGTGCGCCGGTGTGTGTGCGTGCCTTTGACTGTGTGTGGCTGTGTGTGTGTGTGTGTGTGTAAGATAGTGGTTATGTGTATGCATATGGATGTGTAAGCTGTACGTTTTATGTACTTTTTGTCTTCAAATAATTTAATCAAAACCACTTTGCTATCAGAATAAAAGTCTGATGAAAAAATACTGCAATGTAGCATGAATGATATACGCTTACAGTTTTAAAAGGATATATATATATATATTTGCGTGTGTGTGTGTGTGTGTATGTGTGTGTGCATGATGTATGAGTGGGTGAGTATTTGTGTGTGAGTGTTTGTGTGTGATGTAAGTATTTCTGTGTGTGTGTGTGATCTTATAAGACAACACTTAATATGTAGGAGAAAGTGAAAAAAAGGTCATATATATATATAATATATAGAGAGAGAGAGAGAGAAAGAGGGAGAAGACAATATATATATATATACATTTATTTATCTATTTATTTATATCTATATAACTCTGTTGGTTGTCACCATCCCACTTTGTGGTTTTGTAGCAGACTAAATACGGTATAATTTGGAGAGTGCTCAATATCTGTGATAGAGCTATTATATAATAATAATAAATACATATATTTTAATTTATATATATTTTTAATGGCATGAAACCTCTGGTCGAAGATAAACTTCCATGCTGTTATGTAAATATAAAAACTAATATATATTTACTTGTTTTATATATATATATATATATGTATATATATAATGAAAATCCCTTAATATATATTTAAAAAAATACTAAAAACAAAAGTACCTAAGGATGATTTAACTCATAACTTGAATTGTTTGCCGACATTATTTCTTTTGGTTTTTAAGACTCCATCAGATAGTGAAATTTTCTGATTGAAAGAATGAGCAATTTTAAAATTTTTTTTCTCTTGGTGGATAATTCTCTGCTTTAAAACCATGTGCTGTAATTAATATTCAAAATTTAATTTTGTAAAAAGTGACTTGATGCTTCGACATTAAATATCTCACGGACCAAACCAAAAAAATTAACTTTTTAAAAAAAAAAGTCAATTTATCTATTCATAAATAAGGCGAAAGAATATATACAGTACAAAAATCACCCACAACTGAGTGTTGAAATATGTGCATATAGGTAAAAATGCTTGCCAGTACCTACGCGAAAATAAGCATATATGTACGTCCGAGTGACAGCACATACACAGACATATTAATATTCAATAATACACCAAACTAGGCACAAGAAAATGTATACTCATATAATACATATTCGTGCAGAATCATATCGACGACACAATAAAGACGAGCGACACAGTTCTTTAGAAAAATATACATCTCACTTAATTTAAAATGGTTCGAAAGGGTTACTAAAGGTTTTATTGTGTGAGAGGTGAGTTTGAGGCTGAACAGAACTTCAACATATTGACCCCCACTCTTATGGCCATAACAGCGTTTCTTTCCCGTTCTCCTGGGCTGCTTAACCGGAGGCATGAGGGCCCAGCTTCTCTGGACATGGTCCTCATTCCAGCATCTTCTCTCCAACTCAATCGGGGGTCCTGAGGGCTCCCTCTGCTCGGTGCTGGTTCTCTCTTTCGCATCTTATCTCCAACTGACTCGAACTTCCTGTCGCTGGGGTTGTATAACAATTTGATGCCCACTCTTCTACCTGTGAGCGTCACAATTTCGCACTCAATTCAACCCCTCAGCAGTCAAGGTTATATCCTGATATTCCTCGACCGGATGCATCTGTTTTTTACACAGGTGCATTTCCTATTTTTACAGCTTGGCCGGGTAGGAGGTCAATATACAACACACGTACACCCAAATAACTCCCACTTTTTAACAAAAAATTAACATAAATCATTTATTTAATATTTTCACTCTGTCCGATGAATGCAAAATGCATGAAACCCAGGGTCACAGACAATCGACTCATTGGCCGAGTGGGAAGAGTGTTCGCGCAATGGTCCGGAAGACCTGGGTTCAATCCCACGTCGCGTCATACCAAAGACTTTAAAAATGGTACTTGACACTTCCTTGCTTAACACTCAGCGATAAAAGGTATGTATCAAGGGTAAAGTGGAGCAATCCATGGAAAGGGGTAGCGCCCTCCCCCACACCTCGGGGTAGTAGCTATTTAAAAGGGAGCTTTCTGGTCTCACTTGACTATGGTCGCCAACTCATATATACATATATATTTATATATGTTTTGTTGTTTGGGTTTTATGGCATATCAACCTTTGTAGGTTAATTAATGTCAAATCTATTTTTATACAAATAAACAGTTCTATTTCAAACAATTTAATTTAGCCTAAGTTCACAGTTTAATTGTCAAAAAATTTCTCAGATTTAGAAACTAACTGTTACTTTACTATTTCATATGAATTTTTTTTAAATGCTGGAAAATCAAGTATCATTCAAATCGTGATATAATTTGAGTGAGATTCAGGTTTTAACAAGTTTCCATTTTTGTTTATATTGTTGGTTATAAGTGTACAAATTCCTTTGTTAAAGTAATTTAGTTTAATTGGTGACCGATAGATAGATAGATAGATAAGAGGCAATGAAAGAAAGAAAGAGACTGAGATAGAAAGAAAGAAAGAAACAAACAAACAAAAGGAAAAGGGACTGAGATAGATAGATAGATAGATAGATAGATAGATAGATAAGAGACAAAGAAGAAAGAAAGAAGGAGACTGAGATAGATAGATAGATAGATAGATAGATAGATATTTTCCAAATTGATGAGAACCCTTATAGGTTTTTAACTCCAAATCAGAGTGGATCTGGGAGTAATGCCAAGAAAGTGTTTTACTCTAATCAAACAAAGTGCTTTATCATTCTAGATTGGAAAATCTGATAATGACATGTAGCTCAGAAATTCAATAAGTTCCAGTCGGTTGGTAGGTTGGTTGGGTTTCATGACATATCAACCTTTGTAGGTTATTTAATGCAAATTCCATTTTTATACAAATAATCAGGTATATTTCAAACAATTCGGGTTATCCTGAGTACGCGGCTTAATTGTCAAAAACATTTCTTTTTCAATTTATTTAGTTTATTCAAACAGTTCTAATTCGGCCCAATTCAGCTTAGTACGATATTGTAAAGATTTTGTTAACACACAGTTAAAGGTCTAAATTAAACAATACAGTTGAGCGTAAGTACAATTCTAATATCAAAAAGCTGTTCTATTTCAAACAATTTAGTTTAATATAAGTAAGCCGTTAAAATGTAAGTGCACAGTTTAATTATCAAAAACATTTCAATTTCTAGCAATTCAGTTTAGTCAAATAGTTCTAATTCAAACAATTCTGTTTAGCATAAGTAAGCAGTTTAGTTCTATTTAACCCATAAATAGGGTAATATCAGGTGCTACCATTCCGGCCAGAGTGGACCCGGGAGCAATGGCAATGTAGGAGTGTTCCGTGTTCCCTAAAGGTCCAGCATCTCTGGAACGTCACCATCAGATTGTTTGGTGACCTATCTCGGACACTTGTTGTGGGGGGGGGGTCTTACCCCTCTGCAGAGGTACAGTTGGTGCATTCTACAACCCCAGCCGACTGATCAATAATAAGTTCTAATCATAAAAGATTTGAAAAAATACCGTAGGTTCAAATGGGTTTGAGTGACAGCTTAGGAACCCAATATCATCCTGAGACCCTTAGTTGTATTTGATAGTCTCGATTAATGACCAAACAGTCGTAGAACTTGAAAAATTATTGTTAGTCGATTCTGAAACATCGACAATCACCCACGTATAAACATTGGTGTGCATATTTTTCCATACAGAAATAAAACAATATACACAAAATAGTGTTTTCGTGTTTATTCTTCCTCGTTCAGGAATGTATTCACGGTTATTCCTCATAGAAAACGACGTGCAGCCCTCAATAAAATGAAAGGAAATAAAATAAAATAAAATAAATAAATAAATTTAAGATGTTGGGCAAACGAACGCTGGTGGGATTTTAAAATGAACATCGCCCTCGGTGGAATAATCTTGTGGGGTCGTGTCAAACTGGACATTTGCACGAGAAGGGTAAATTAATTGAAGAAAACTTATAATAATTATTATTATTTACAGACAAAATGCAGTTGAGACAACGACAATGAACGTTGAAAATATAAATTTACAACAAACAAAAAATGTAAAAATTAATCAGATTTCAGATGAAATAAACTATAACTAGATGATATACTTTTGAACATATAGACTAAACGATGGACTCTTCTTTTTTTAGCGTCTTGATAGATAGATAGATAGATAATGAACAAAGGTTGATACATAAATAGAATCAAAGAGAATGGTGTCTTAATGGTTAGAGTGTTCACCAGTTGACCGAGAGACCAGAGTTCAATACTGGGTCGAGTCATACTAAAAATTTAAAAAAAAAAAGGCACTTGACTGTTCCTTGCTGAATACTCAGCATGATAAGGTATATATCAAGTGTAAAGTGATGTAATCCGAGAAAGGACAAGCGCCCTCCTCTACACCTTGAATAAAGGGCCATCCGGTTGCACTCGACAACGGTCACCAACTATATATACATATATATATATATATATATATATATATATGAACAGAGCGCGATAGGTAAAAGGTTTATCCCTAAATTTACGCGAACATGTGATGAATCATATATGCCGAACCCTCGATTTTTTATCAAGAAATTATTGGTTAGACTTAATTCTGCCGTACAGATCGACCCCTAAGCATACACTTGGCTACTGGTAGACTAAACCTTACCCAGAAGGTCTAAATGAGCATTGGTTTGATAACCTGTGGCCATTCAAATAGACAGTACAGTACAGTTGAAGGCTCGAGATCTAACAAATTAAAAGTTGAAATCTAACTACTAGGATTTTAGTCAGCTGACTTTATAGTCCTTCATTGAGAAACAAGCTTTTAATTCTTCTCAAAGATCATGATCTGTCAATTAAACTGTGTTAATTCATGGTATCTTTCCTGCCGTTTAACAGTTAATCGAATTTAGCCAGAACAGTTGAAGGCTCTAGACTTAATTTCCATCACTGCTCCAGTGGCTGACACCCGGTTTTCTGTGCAAGTCTTTTATGCAATTGAGAAGACGTCTAAACTAATAATTTTTAGTACGTAAAATAGAAAAGAAAACAGCATACTTATTATTCATACCAGCATAGAGAATACAGAGGCCGATAAAGAATAATGGTACAGCTATCCTGAAGAGGCGAAGAATATAAAACTTTTTGGATCATGATAACCCTTGCACTACGAGCGCAACGGTGTTCGGATATACGTAAGAATATATTCCTTCCAAGGTTTATTCTTTCTTTGAAAATCAACAATTGCCGGGTGTCCTCCATCTTCGTTATCCTTATTCCAGTTTTTCCAGTTAATTCTTATTGAGTTGAGATTTAAAATTTTTTTTTTTTCATTTTTATCTTTATTTTTCTAAATTGTTCGTCCCTGTCATCGTCACAGCGCCA
>CAUZXS010002632.1:30000-42500 GCA_963585895.1 Sepioteuthis lessoniana | reverse complement strand
TTATTGGAAATAATTAGGTTGGAGATTTTAAATTTGTTGTAGTAAATGATAAGTCTTTCTTTTTGGTAGGATCTATGAGGGGATCATTCTTTTGGATATGTTTTCTTTAAATATATGTTCATCTATCTTATAATTACTATGAAATTATTTTTAATAGTAAAAGTTTATTGATTGTTTATGGTTTATTGCCTATGTTGTCTTGTTCAGTTTTATTAATGGAATGTTTGATTTCGGTATCAATGATGTAGTTGGGAAAACCATTATTAATAAGGATTTGTTTTATATTTTCTAAGTTCATTAAAGAAAGATCGAGTGGAACATAGTAATTTACTACAGGAAATAAGTGATTTTATGATTGTTCTTTTATAATGGATGGGGCATTCACTATGGAAATTGAGGGCGCAGGGATTAATGGTGGTAGTTTTTTTTTTATATGATGAGATGGTTAATTGATTAATATTCCTTGTGTCTGTTGGTACACCGAGAAATGGCATTTTATTGTGAATATTGATTTCTTGTGCGAAATTTAAAACAAAATTATTTTCAAAGGAGACTTGTATTATACTAATTTCATAAGCTCTTGGGACTTATGGTAAATTTGTTCACCAATTCCAACCTGAAACCAAGACAGTTATCAGGAAGTTTGAAAGGATCTTAATATGATTTTATAAACATAATGTGGTAATATACGAAGCACTTTGCTTCGATGTGGTAATTTACAAAGCTCTTTGCTTCGATGTGGCACAAGGCCGAATGAATTGGGCAACCAATGAGACTCGAACTCACTCGTGTAGGTTTGCTAGCCTAGCTTTCTAACCATTACACCACCAGAGGTGCCCTTATATAGACACAATGTGTCCTTATCATTTAATCAAACATGCTCAAATGAAAGATTGCTGCCAAACCACACACGCATACACACACGCGCGCGCACACACACGCACACACACACACGCATATATATATATATATATATATATATATATATATGTATATATATAAGTATTATATATATATATATATATATATAGTATTATATACATATATAGTATTATATATATATATAGTATTATATATATATATATATATATATATAAGTATTATTCGGTCCAGTTAAACCGGAGATAGGAGTAATTCCATCAGGACAAAAAAAAAAAATTCAACAGTGAACATTTAAATTTTCCTGGTAAAGGGCTCAATGTAACCGCCACTACAGAGCACTAATTTCTTTAAGAAAAATAAAAACTGGTCACATTAGGATTATGAATTTATTTCCATCCTGTTATGGGTTTTTGTATGAATCAAAAACAACAAAAAAAAAACTAAGAGGACTTCTTTTGATCTTATGGATAAAATAATTCAGAATAGACACTGGAAAGAAGAGTGGGAGGGGGTAGACGAAAGGTGAAGAGTTTTCTCCTCATTTAGCCCACTTCCGATTTTTAAACAATAGACAAATCATCATAGATAATGCTTAAATAAAAAATATAGGATTAAATTGAGATTTAAGGTAAATGAATAAAAATAAAAAAAAATAAAAAAATGAGAGAAACCATGTTATGTGTACGTATTCTTCAATGAAGGGTAACTGAATTAATAGGCACGAAAATAAAATTTGAAATTAAAAATTTTAATTTTAAATTTTGGGTTTAATTTAATATAAGTATTACTGTATCCTTACGTAAAGTTATTAAAGAAAGTTGTATTTATATAAATTAGTATAAAATCTGGAGTTTTAAGTCGAAATGTATTTAGAATTTAAAAAAAAAAAATAAAAAAAATAATTTACCATAATTTCAACCGGCAATAAAGTGGCAGAAGTGGGCTAAATGAGGAGAAAACCCGTCACCCCTCCTCTATCCCCCCTCCCTTCTTTCCTGTGTCTATTCTGAATTATTTCATCCATAAGATCTGAAGAAGTCCTGTTTATTTGTTTTTTGGTGTTTTTTATTTATATCAAAAACCCATAACAGGATGGAAATAAATTTATAATCCTAATGTGACAGCTTTTTGTTTTTTCTTAAAGAAATATATATATATATATATACAGAGAGTGAGATAGGGAGGGAGGGGTAAGAGCGAGAGGTAGGTATAAACTCAGATTGATTGATCTTTATTGATCCTATCTGGGCTTTTCATTGTTTATTAAAATAGATCTGGCTTCCTTTTCTCATACACACCTTTTCTCTCTTACTCACTCACTGTCTTTTATATATATGTCAAGGCTATGATTTGCAGTGAATGCTTTTGACAGTTTGATCACATGAAATTTGCGTGTAAAAGCACTTTCTTCTGTTTTATCCATTTGCTTCGCTATTCCGGCGTGGACTTTTAAAAGTAGGCCTTTGTGGAATTCGCCAAGCTCTGGAAATATGAATAAATTTTAAATGAACTCGCAATCAACACAGACAAATTCTGTTTATAATATATATATATATAATCCGAGGAAAAAATCCAAGGAGTAGGAGTATCCAGTTACAGTGCTCAATGTCAACGGCTATCGACTGTATGGTTAATTTGGGATTTAAAATACATCAAAACTAACGAGCAAAGGAAAAATATTGATCATATGAAAAAAGAAATTCAAAAATGCAAGGAATTGACATCAAAGAATTGAATTATATATATATATATATATATATATATATATATATATATATATATATATATATATATATATATATATATATTGTAACAGTGTTGGTTGTCACTAATTCACTTTATGGGTTCATAGGTCACCAGGTGCGATATAATTTAGAGACTGCAGAAAATCTGAGATAGAGCTATTATATAATAATGAATAAATAAATATATATTAGATTTATATATATTATTCCATGGAAGTTTGTCTGCGACCTTAGTTTTTATGAAGTTTTGCAAACAACAATCATCAGGCAGATAGCGAAAGGGAATTTCAAAAAAATCGAAAAACACAATCAAAGACCGAAAAAAACAATCAAAAAAACACAATCAAAGACCGAAAAAAACAATCAAAAAAAATCGAAAAACACAATCAAAGACCGTTGGAATTGTGTAGAAATCTTTATGAAAGTCGTATTTAGTGTACGTATATAAATCTAATATATATTTCTATAGTCATCCACAGAAAGACTGTTTCGTTCTGTCAAAACTCTTCAGTGTGGCTAGACACGCATGACGCTCGAAGCCGGGATCGAAACCCGTCCAACTTTACGTTAGACTGTGTTTCAGACCACTCGTCCACCAAGCGGACCACGTTGGCTGAGGGAATTTAAAAGTATTTTTATTTTTAGAAGCAGCAGCAGCAGCAGCCTTTGTTTACATTTTTTTTATACCCTATCGGCTACCAGAGTGCTCAATTCTTTCGAAGAGCTTTGCATTACGCTAGCGGCGGCCGGCAATTCCTTCGCCAGAGTGCTCAACCCCAATGGGGGAGCATGATATTGTGTTAAACAGTAAATGAAGAGAAGAATTTGAGTTAATTTCTTGATAAAATTACTATAAGGCATGTTGAAAAAGTATTTATTTTTAGATAAGTTTTACAGTGAAATTTTTAGTTGAGTTTTTAAACAATAGAATTATTATATTACAAAGAGTCATATGAACGAATTTTACGACAAGCCATAAACACGAACAGTCAGTTTTGCAATAAATCCTATATGTATAAAACATTAAAACGAATTTCTATGTAGGTTATTTAATACCTAATCTAATTCTTTAAAAATATTCAGTTCTGTTTTAAACAATTCAGTTTAGCTTGAGTAGACAGTTTATTTGTCAAAACATTTCTCTTTCAATCTACTCAGTTTAGTCAAACAGTTCAAATTCAACCAATTCAATTTAGTATAAGTATAGATTTTCTTTATACACAGTTAAATGTCTATATTAAACGATTTAGTTTAGCGTAAGTACAATTTCAATGTCAAAAACTGTTCCATTTCAAACAATTCAGTTTAGCATAATACGCTGTTAAGATTTAAGTACACAGTTAATTGTCAAAAATATTTCTATTTCAAGCTATTCAGGTTACAAACAGTTCTAATTCAAACAATTCAGTTTAGCATACTTACGTAATTTAGTTCTATTTAACCCATAGATAGGTCCCTATCAGGTGCTACTACTCCGAGCCAGAGGGGACCTGGAATCGATGGCAATGAAAGAGTGCTCCGCATTCCCTAAAGCTCCAGCATCACTGGAAATTCACCATCAGATCGTTTAGTGTCATATCCAGGACACTAGTTGGAGGGGCCTTACCCCTCTGCAGAAGTGCAGTTGGAGTACTCTATAGCCCTAGACGACTGTCAATTCCGCAAAAGATTTATGAAAGCCATTGCACTCACTAAAATGTGTAGTATTATGGAAAGATTAAAAAAAAATCTTTTAAAGATTAATTAGAATATCATTTATTTTTATACTTTTGGTCGTCATCAGGGGTCAAAAGGGTTAGGCGTATATGTATGGGACAATTTCTTTACCATAAAATTAAGAAGTCTTTAAAAATTCCAATTGAAAATAAGAAACAGTATTCCATCGTCTTAAAAGAAAGACTTACCTTAAAAACAATTTCCTGTCTAAATAAACACTCTTCAATATATATATATATATATATATATAGTTGTATGTTTATATATATATATATATATGTTTCAAGCTTGACACTTTCGTCAGAGAACATGTATAGCTCAAGGTCTAGTTAATGGAGTATTCAATGAGATTTAAACTTATTAGTGTTTGTAGTTTGAATGGGTTTAACTAATGTTTTTTTTTTAATGTTGGTCCTTTGTTTTTCTCAGAGTAGTTTCTCTTAACTTACTTTATTCCTCATTTACTTTCGATATTTTATACGTTGTGTGTGTGTGTGGGTTTAGGTGGTTTCGGATTTCACTTATAGTTATTTATTTTTTCTCTGTGTGTGTATGAATGTATGTCTGGAGAATATTTTTGTATATATATAAATATATATATATATATATATATATATATATATATATATATATATTTCCGTTCGTGTGTTTGTACGATTCATGTTTTATTCAACATTGGTTTAAATTTACCAATAGCATTATTTTCCTTGTGCCATACATGTTCTCTGACGACGTATCCTGCTGGAAATATATACATACATACATATAGTATTAAACAAGCATAGTTGACTAGACGTTTAAATTGTGGAAGTTATTTTTAGGTCACACACACACACACACACACACACACACACACACATATATATATATATATATATATAAACATTGATAGATTGATAGATAGATAGATATGAATAGACTCAGATAGAAACAACCCGAGACAGATAGATATGCGAAGACATAGCAATGAACTGATTTAGATCGATTAATAGATACATAAATATAAACAAATTTACATAGATAGATAGATAGATATCCATTGATCCCATTCAATGCTTTTTACTGTTTACTAAGATAGATCTTGCTTCTTTTTCCAATATATTCCTTTTCATACTCTCTATTTCTCTCTTACGCACTCACTGTCTCTCTTATATACATGTCAAGGCAATAATTGGTTGTGAAAGCTTTTGACATGATGATCAGATGAAATTAGCGTATAAAAGCATTTTCTTCTGTTTTATCCATATCGCTTCTCTATTCCGGCATGGACTTTTAGAAGTAGGCCTTTGTGGAATTCGCCCAGTCTCAGGAAATATGTATAAATTTTAAATGAACTAGCAACTAACATAGAAACATTATGTCTATGGAATATATATATATATATATATATATATATATATATATACCTTTGAGAAAAACAAAAACCGGTCGCATTACGATTATAAATTTATTTCCATCCTGCTATGGGTATTGATATGAATCAATAACAAAAAATAGCAGGACCTCTTCAGATCCAATGGATATAATTACTACAGCCAGAATGGACATAGGAGGGAAGGGTGCGAGGTTGTAGAAGAGGGGTAAAGAGTTTCCGTCTCATTTCGCCCACTTCCGGTTTTTTCTTTTGTATTACCGGTTGGAATCACAAAAATGTAACTGGACTTATATTCAAAACTCACCTACTGCAGTAAATTGAATTAAAAATTTTTCAAATCTTAAATTCTAAATACATTTCAACGTAAATCTCCAGATTTAATAACGATTTAGGGAATTACAACATTTCTTTTTAATAATACGTAAAAATTACAGTAATTTGATGTGACCAGTTTTTGTTTTCCTTATAGGAAATATTGGTATGTGATGTCAGTTACATTGAGCTCTTTACCAGGAAAATTTAAATGTTCATAGTTGAATGATTTTTTTGTCCTGACGGAATTATTCCCGACTCCGGCTTAACTGGACTGAATAATATATATATATATCTTCATATATGAGTTGAGGTCTCGCTAGCCGTTAAACGGATGTATGTAAACAATAGTAATTGTGATACATAACCGTTTGAAATTTACTTCGCTCCTACTGGTTCCTCGTGGCTGAGGGTTAGAGGCTTGGCGTTTGAGTCAACCGGGTTTCGATCCCAGCTACGGAGAGCTAGTATGTCTAGTCACACTGATGAATTCTGATAGAACGAAACAGGTCTGTCTGTGGATGACTATATGTATACTTTGTTCGTTATTTTGTGCCTTATTGAAAACTACAAACCATAACAAAAAAATATTGATTTTTTCAATAAATTTTAATAATAATAATATGTATATATATTGTCACCCACGGACAGACCGTTTCGTTGTATCACAACTCTTCCACGTGACTAGACACGTAGGACGCTTAAAGCTAGGGTCGAAACCTATCCGACTTGACGTTAGACTTACCGTTCAGCCCTAGTTACGCACATCTCGGGAATCTCTGAAATTATCAGACATTATGTAGTAGTTCCCGTTTGTATACATTTTGCTTTACCGGATACCAGAGGGTTCGATTTATTAGAAGAGCTGAGAATATATATATATATATATATATATATATACAAAAAAAAGAGTCATTGAATAAATATGGTGGGGTTTAAATGAAAGCCTAGAGTTTTTATTTCCATATGTATAAATTCAGCTTTGTTTATAATATTTTATAAGAATATTAATCTAAGAATGATTTTTGTTTTGAGGCGATTTAAATTGCCGGTAAATTAAACAGTGCACTCAACGATTAAACAGATGTCTTTAATCTAAACCATATGATATTTACTGAATAATGTTTTGCGTGAGGAAGACTCATGGTTTAGCGAAAAATGATTATCCATGAGTTAAACATAGGTTTGTGTTTTTAAGCTTGTGTCGAAAAGAGATGTCATGCAGTAAAAACACAATGACACTTCGGTAAAATAAAATTCCGGGTACAGCAGCAAGAAACAAAGGTGATACCAACATTATTCTCGGCCATTAAGAACTCATCACTACTGACTTCCTTGAAAAAGGTACAACTGATTTCTGTTGCCAGTTCCTTAGCCAAATTATCCTTTTTACTGAACGATGGTAGTATATATATATATATATATATATATATATATATATATATATATATATATATAAATTATCCAATGCCAAGTAAACCAATGGTGGGAACGATTCTAATTTCAAATTGTCTTTTTACTATATCCATGTAATTCAAAATCCAAAAGAGAACTCAATGTAAAATTATCCTTTTTACTGAACGATGGTATAGAGACTCGGTGGAAGATAGGCAATCCAGGATAGCCTGGCAAACAATAAACGAAGTAAGTGGAAGAAAGAGCACAGCCAAAGCAAAATTGAAAGCTGCAAGCCAACAAGAAAGAATAAAACTGTGGGAACAGCATTTCAAAAATCTACTAGGAAACCCACCGGAAATAACGGATGAACCGATCACCAGAATTATTAGTAAGCAATTAGACGTAAAACTAGGTCCTTTCACCAAAGAAGAACTCGACATGGTTCTCAGAAGAATTAAAAATAGGAAAGCGGCGGGGCTAGACGAGATCCCCCCAGAAGTGTGGAAGACGAGACAATTCGACGATATACTGCTCCGGCAATGCAACGCAGTCTATAGTCAAAATAGGATAGAACGATGGACGAAGGGATGCATCCTTCCATTCCCTAAAAAAGGCGACCTCGGACTAGCCAAGAACTACCGAGGGATAACACTTACATCCATAGCAGCCAAAATCTACAATGCCCTACTACGAAACCGCATAGAACCCAAAATGGAAAACATCCTTAGGAAAAACCAAAATGGCTTCCGGAGAAATAGATCCACAACCTCACAAATACTGACCATCCGTAGAATCCTGGAAGGCGTACGGGCAAAAAACTTACAGGCGACATTACTATTTGTCGACTTTACCAAGGCCTTCGATTCCATACACAGAGGGAAGATGGAGCAAATCCTACTAGCTTACGGCCTACCAAAAGAAACCGTAGCAGCGATAATGATTCTCTACAGAAACACCAAAGTGAAAGTACGTTCACCAGATGGAGACACGGAATACTTCGACATTGTTGCAGGAGTACTACAAGGAGACACACTAGCCCCGTACCTCTTTATCATCTGTCTAGACTATGTGCTTAGGACTTCGATCGACAAAATCAGAGAAAATGGATTTGAGCTGACTAAGAGAAGAAGCAAAAGGTACCCCGCAAAAACAATCACGGACGCCGACTACGCTGATGACTTGGCGTTACTAGCGAATACGCCTAATCAAGCGGAGACACTACTACATAGTCTGGAACGAGCTGCAGCTGGCATTGGCCTACATGTCAATGCAAACAAAACCGAATATATGTGTTACAACCAAACAGGCAACATTGCCACACTAGACGGAGCCTCTCTGAAACTAGTCGACAAATTCACCTACCTAGGAAGCAGCGTCTCATCAACCGAGAAGGACATCGACACACGACTGACGAAGGCATGGACAGCTATCGATAGGCTCTCGATCATATGGAAGTCGGACCTAACAGATAAAATGAAACGCAGTTTCTTCCAGGCAGCGGTTGTGTCGATACTGCTATATGGATGCACCACATGGACGCTTACGAAGCGGCTGGAGAGGAGGCTGGACGGAAATTACACAAGAATGTTGAGAGCAGTATTAAACAAGTCCTGGCGACAACACCCCACGAGACTCCAACTATACGGACACTTGCCCCCCATCACAAAAACTATACAAGTTCGACGAACCAGACACGCGGGACACTGCTGGAGAAGCAAGGACGAGCTCATAAGCGATGTACTCCTGTGGACCCCCACTCATGGATGTGCAAGTGTGGGACGACCAGCACGAACTTACATACAGCAGCTATGTGAGGACACGGGTTGTAATCCTGAAGACCTGCCGGAGGCGATGAGTGATAGGGAGAAATGGCGAGAGACGGTCAGGGATATCCGCGCAGACGGCGCGACATGATGATGATGATATATATATATATATATATATATAAATTATCCAATGCCAAGTAAACCAATGGTGGGAACGATTCTAATTTCAAATTGTCTTTTTACTATATCCATGTAATTCAAAATCCAAAAGAGAACAAATGTAAAATAATTATAAATTAGAAAAAAGAGCAAATAACTCCACATAGAAAAAAAAACAATAAATAATACTCATATCTTTTAAACAAAAATATGAGCATTTTAAAACTTTTTCTTTTATGTTGTATATATATTTATATATATATACATATATATATATATATATATATATATATATATATATATATATATATATATATATAATTTTACTATCTGGAAAGATCATTGTATTTCGAGTTTCATGTGATTACACGGAAATAAAACAGCAAAAGATACGTATATATATATATATATATAGATAGATAGATATGTGTGTGTGTGGAATTTTGTTTTATGCTTTAAAACACACACACATATGTATATGTGTGTGTGTGCGTTAGTGTGTGTGTGTATGTGTGTGTAACATTGTTTTATGCTTTGAATATATATATATATATATATATATATATATGTATATATATATATTTGTGTGTGTGTGTGTGTGTGTGTGTGTGTGTGTGTGTGTGTGTGTAACATTGTTTTATTCTTTAAAATCTTCAGGCAACTTCAAAATCGTCCTAGAAAACCTACACAAAGAATGAACTGTAAAACATAATCCGATTTTCATTTTAAAAGACCTGAAAAGAAGTAAAAACAACAATAACTTAATAGCTATATCTTTATAAAATAAAACCGATTATCAGCTACAAGTTTGTTTAAAAATTAATATTTAATTTATTTAATAATCCCTAGCCTATTTACCACACACTGGTAAAACATTTTTTTTTCAGAATGTCTCTATTTACAGTACTTTTACGTCACGAACAGGCTGTGATTTAAAAAATTGATTTATAAGAAGAACTTTTGAATTTAGAGACTTGTGACTAGTAGACAAGTTGTATAACGAAGGCTAAAAAAAACTAGTCTTCATAATTAATAGAATTACAAGTATTTGATGGGAATACTTAAAGAATGTAAGAAAATGCAAATAAATAAGCTCTATTTTGTATAAAAATAAAGTTACCGACGAACTATATATATAGTCATCCATAGACAGAACTGTTTCGTTCTATCCGAACTCATCAGTGTGGCTAGACATATTACCTTCCCGTAGCTGGGATCGAAACCCGGTTGACTCAAACGCCAATCGAAGCTTCTAACCCTTCAGCCACGAGGAATTAGTAAAATTGAAGTAAATTTTAAACGGTTATGAATCACAATTACTATTGTTTACATACATCCATTTAACGACTACCGAGACCTCAATTCATATATGAAGAGGCTTGCAACAAACGCTAATGGCAACACGATTACTTCATTCGCCCGAGAACTCAACCTTACGTGGGTGGGGGAGTATATATATATATATATATATATATATATATATATATATGTGTGTGTGTGTGTGTGTGTGTGTGTGTGTGTGTGTTTGGGCAGCTTTGAATTTTAGCATATTTGATTAAAAAATAAAGAAACATTAAAGATAGGATTTGTGGATGAGTTTACCAAAAATGATTTTTTAAAAATTCATCAGTATCTCAGTTTTATCCAAATCTGCGTTTATGTAATTTTTTTATGTTATGTAAACCTAAAAAAAATAAATTTTAAAAATTCGAAAACTCTTTATAAACACTCTTTATCCATGCAAGGAATCCCTGATGATGGCCTATGAAATTTCCGAAAGCGCTCGGGGCAATTTTTAATAAATTCTTCTACCAATTCCAACCTGAAACCAAGACACTTATTAGGAAACTTAAGAAGATGTTAATAAAATTATATTGATAAAATATTTCTTTATTATTTAATCAATCATGCTTAAATGAAAGACTGCTACCCAACCACACACACACACACTTACACACACACACATATATATATATATATATATATATATATATATATTGTGCGTATGTGTGTATGAACTGGTTGCTACATTTCGACAAAACCTATGCAGCACCTCTCTTCTTAGACGCTTACATCTGAATTACATCGTAAAATCAAGGTAATCTATTCGTTCAATTTCTGAGAGAGATTGCTTGATTGATTGATAGATAGATAGATAGATAGATGGAAACAAAATCTGAATGGAAGAATTAGAAGATATATGAGAATGATAGATAAATAATGAATTTATTATTATAGAGTTCAGCTAAATTGAGCACGATATCTATCTATCAATCTATCTATCTCTCTATCTACTGAGCGTGCTAAATAGCGGGAAAGGCAGTATAATAAATGAGCATTTGAAAGTAAGAGGCAACTGTGCGCATGTGCACTTGCGTGTCAGTGTCCATACCACCTAAGTTTCTATATAGGCTTTACCATCGACTTCTTCTCTTACACAAGGGAACTGATTTTTCCGACGTTAATTACCACTATTATTCAAGGGTTATAGGACGGATAAAAATGGTGTCAATTAGAAAAATGAAAGAGAAAAAAAATTGAACGAGAGAAGAAGAAGAAGAAGAAGAAGATGAAGAAAAAGTAGAAGAAAAGCAACAAAAACAACAAGTACAACGAAGAAGAAGAAGAACAACAACAACAACATCAAGTACGACGACGAAGAAGAAGAAGAAGAAGAAGAAGAAGAAGAAGAAGAAGAAGAAGAAGAAGAAGAAGAAGAAGAAGAAGAAGAAGAAGAGCAACTGCAAAAAAGCAGAACAACAACAACAAGTACAACGAAGAAGAAGAAGAGCAGCAACAACTAAGAAGAAGAAGAAGAGCAACTGCAAAGAAGAAGAAGAACAACAACAACAACAAGTACAACGAAGAAGAAGAAGAACAACAACAACAACGACAACAACAGCAACAACTAAGAAGAAGAAGAGCAACTGTAAAGAAGAAAAAGAAGAAGAAGAAAGACTACCTGCCTGTAAGAATAAATTGTGTAATAAAGTAAAGGAAAAAAAAGTGAACCACTATCAAATTGATGACAGAAGAAAAAGAAACTTGCCGATAAAATCTGACATCGAAAATAACGATGAATCGATAAAAAGTGAAAAAAAATCCCAGTCAAGAGAAAAAAAAATCTCTTAAACGTACATAATAAAA
>CAUZXS010002632.1:5000-22500 GCA_963585895.1 Sepioteuthis lessoniana | reverse complement strand
ACCTTCTAGTCTGCCCTGGTATTAGAAGCTAATGCTCTATATGGCAGATGGTCAAGTTCATTGTGTGGAACAAGGTGGTTGATACCCAACGATTATTGATGGGAAAAATAAAAAAAATGAAATAAAAAATATTGTACTGGAGACTATAATGAAATAGTATTAAGACCTAACAGACATTCTATCTATAAACAGTGAGACGATCTGCAGGACAAAATATGAATTGTCTCGAATACTTTCAGGGGTCGTCCTCGTGGTGTAATGGTTAAAGCGATGGACTGCGGAATCGTAGAAAGCGAGTTCGTATTCCAGTCGCGCTATTACCTTCACTTTCGGACAAAAAACCTTAGGAAAGGTACTAACCCCCTTATCCTCCCAGCTTTGGGTTAAATAGTACCACTACTGTTCTTCTAGGAGAATGGCTTTGGCATTAAATAACCTACAAAGGTTGATATGCCATTAAACAAAGAAACCAAACCAATCGAATACTTTCAGATGAAATAAAGAGTGTGACAAACTCAAAACAGAGAAACTTCTCAGCAGAGTAACAATAAGTGATAACGTCTTCTGTAGCTGAAGACCCGTATTTATTCCCAAGCTTATCATTCGGGCTACCAATAAAATTACGTATTTTTGTAGGGACATGTTTAATTCTCTAATCTAGTCTTTGATTCGTTTGTAGGGCACACCGCAGCCTCACCTAAAAATATAAATAAGATAATTATCCTGATGACGATGAAGGATATCTTTACGGATAGATACCAGAATTAGTTTCGTGTGAAAGTCCACATGTAAATTGGCTGAAGAATAACACCTCTGTACAATATGCGAGATTTGCTTAGAAAATCTCTCATTTATTCCACCCTGACAAAAAATACGTAAATAAACAGGGTACTTTTGTACCGATGCCTTTGTAATTCGGTTAAATTCAGTGATTTTATATATAATGTTTGTACAACATTCAATGGAAAATCGTTGTTGAAAAAGAGTTGTACTATTTACCAACCCCTCCGCTCCGGCAGGATATGACACAAGGTCAATTTTTAAGCGGAGTTTAGCAGGTTTCAATTCAGAGTTTTCCTTCTCCTAGACTAGTTGCCTAACCAAGGCTGAGGAACCTAGTCTGTCCTACTATTTACCCATAGCTGGAGGGAGAATAATTGGATTCATACCTTTCCTAAGGGTATTAGTGCTATGTGAAATGCAATCAGTCTCGTCGAGGATTTGAACTCGAGTCGCCGTGTTCATTTCCTACGACGATAACGACTACACCACGGGCACCTCCCTGTTGAAAAAGAGTTGTAGAGATAAAATTAAACCCAGTATTAAGAGTACATTTAGAACAAATAATTAAACCTCTATGTGTTTGTGTCCAAATTAGACTGATTTTTAATTTGGAGTGATAAAAAGAATCCCAATATGTATAAAGTAAAGTTGGCGACCAAGGTTGAGGTTGACTCGAAGGCTCCCTTTTCAATAGTTACTACACCAAGGTGTATGGGAGGGCGCTACTCCTTTCCCTGGATTACTCCACTGTACCCTTGTTATGTAACTTATAATCCTGAGTGTTCAGCAAGAAGGTATCAAGTACCATTTTTATGTCTTTGGAATGACTCGACCTGGGATTGAACCCCGGCCTACCGGACCATTGGCGAACACTCTACCCATTAGACCAATGACCGGTGTTCAATCCCAGGTCGAGTCATACCAAAGACTCAAAAAATGGTACTTGATGCTGCTTTGATTATCACTCAGCACTATATAGTGAGGATCAAAGGTAAAGTGGAGCAATCCTGGGAATGGACTTGCGCCCTCCCCTACATCTCGGTGTAGTAGCTGTAGAAAAGGGAGTCTTAAGGTCACACTCGACTAAGATCGCTGACTTTATAAACAGTTATATTTCAAACAATTCAGTTTAGCATAAGTACACAGTTTAGTTTTCTTTGACCCATACATAGGATCCTATGACATGCTACCACTGCGAGCTTGAGTGGAACTGGGAGTGATGGAAATAAAGGGGTACTACTGTTATATAGTCATCTACAGCATCTGAACGACACAATAATAAAGACGCACGCGATGAGAGAGACGCAGGAAGGAAGACGCAGGAAGACTTCTTTAACAATATTTACCTCTCACTTTATTGCAAGGTTTCGAAAGTGTTGTTCAAGGTTTGCATGTGAGAGGGAGATGGAGATCGAACATAACTGAAATATTCTGACCCCACTGTTATGACCGTCACGTTGTCTTTCTTGTTCTCTTGATGCTCAACCGAAGGCCTAGGGGCCACTGCTGGATGCTGGCTTTCTTTATTGCATCTTATCAACAACTTCTCTGGACCCTAAACTCCATCGGGGTATCCGAGGCCCCCCTCGGTCGGGTGTGGCTTTCCCTACCACATCTCGTCTCAAGCTGTCTGGAACTCTCCTGGCAACTACACTGGCTCGTCGAACTCAACTGAATTATATAATCGTTCGACGCCCACTCGATCTTTGAAATCGAATATTTAATCGTCATCAAGCGGAAATAACTGTCATGCAGTTCGTTCAAAGGTCACTCTCTTCCGGTGCATCACTCTGTAGTATACTATGGGAATTTTTTTTTAGCTCGTCCCATTTCATCAGCCAATTTCCGCCCACGCGATTTCCTCTCATAACTGCCATTAGAATGTGTCACTTCCTTCCGGTGCATCACCTTGAATGGCATTTTTGGCCGGGTCAAAAGGTCAAAACATAACACTACTCATTCCCAAAAGCTCCAGCATTACTGGAGCCTCGTGATTAGATTGGTTAGTCCTATTTACCAACCTCTCCGCTTGGGCAGGATATGACACGAGGTCAACTTTTAAGCGGAGTTTAACAGGTTTGAATTCAGAGTTTTCCTTCTCATAGACAAGTTGCCAAGCCTGAAGAAATCAGTCTGTCCTACCATTTACCCATAGCTGGAGGGAGAATAATTGGATTCATACCTTTCCCAAGGGTATTAGTGCTATGTGAAATGCAGTCTCGTCCAGGATTTGAACTCGTGTCGCCGTGTCCATTTCCTACGACGATAACCATTAAGCCATGGGCACCTCCATGATTAGATTCGTTAGTGTCATATCTAGGATACTCGTTGGAAGATTCTTACTCCTCTTCAGAAAAGCAGTCAGTGTATTCTACGGCTCCAGCCGGCTGGGCAAAAGAGAGAGAGAGAGAGAGAGAGAGAGAAACGGATAGAGAGAAAAGGTGTTAGCATTATAGCTTGATAAAGAAAATGAAAAAGCTAGCTAGCTAGCTAGATAGATAGATAGATAGAATTTATCTGTTACGTATGAATAATAGGTAGTAAATAGAAAATATGAACATGTGTTTCATTGATAGAACATTGCGTATCATGTTTTCATCGATTAAAAACCGCTATTAAATAATTCTTGATCAGAACAATCTGGATTTTTCTGTTCATAACAGAAATCTCGTCTTTCAGGCGTGATACCGTCGAACGCAATTCACATTTTCATTTACAAATCAATTATATAAATTTTAATTTCACTTTTTCCCTTCATCGCTATCAATGAATTCAACGTTCGTTTCATTGAGCCTCTTCATTGATTTCTCACGAAACGCACAAATATTGATCAATGTATATTTTGCAATATAAAATGCCAAAGAAATATATCCATTGTGTAAAGACAGTTATCGGATTTTAATATCTGTCAAATGGCTGAGGTTTCCTATGAAAGAATAGAGATTAATTTGCACTTTGTCATCTAGAAATTTATTTCTTTGTTATTTATTACTTTTTTTTTCTCTTCGTCTTTCTCGCTTGTAGCAAACGTTTATATCATGTGAATAATAAGGATTAGTTAAAAGCCATCCGTCGGCCATATTCAAAGGATGTTTACTTTGTGACTGTTAGCGTTTCAAGACTGAGAGCTCAAGGAAAACGAAGGAATGGGCTTCGCTGGTGAATGAAACTTCAGATTAAGGATATCATTGTCCGGTTATTTTTATAGGTTATTTATTATTCTTTTCAGAGATGTCCTTCAGTAGAACCACTGTGTCGGGTATTGTCTAATTCTTGCATTTTTTTTTTTTTTTTTTTTTTTTTTAGTGTGACGCTATTTTCTTTCGTTAGATCTATCGATGTTCGAACTTCCTCTGTTCAGATCTATATATCGATCCAAATCTGTTCCTGTCTATCTATCCACACACACACACACACACACACACACACACACACACACACACACACACACACATATATATATATATATATATATATATATATATATATATATATATACAGGAGTTTTTTTCTGTTTTTTTTTTTTTTTTATAGTGTGACGCTATTTTCATTCATTAGTTTTATCGATGTTCGAACTTCCTATGTTCAGATCTATATGTCAACCCAAATCTGTTCATATCTATCTATCCGAACACCCACACACACACACACACACACACACACATATATATATATATATACAAGAGTCATTCAGTAAAGAAGCTAAATTTTGCCTGAGGATTTGGCAATAAGAAACGTTGTTTACAGTTGAACGTTTTTCAAGGAATTATTTAGAAACGGGTCCTTTCACAATTTCGAAGTTCATCAGCCTTAACTTCTGGACATCTTTTTAGAGCCTGGATATTTTTTAGAGGAGAGTCAATGTGTACACAAAATTGCCTGACTTTTCAACGAGTGGTGGTAAACCCATGTTTATTAAATTAAAAAAAAAGATTTTAGATTAAAATATTTTTCTCCGCACAGATCACACATTCTTCAGTACATTGTCTTTATTAGGAATCCTTTTGAGATGAAACCGCGACCTCGGATAGGAATGCTGAGTCTTGTGACTGTATCCCCAGGAATTACTGCCTTCCATAGTTGCTGTCTATCGCACCAGAACATTTCTCCTGATTTGCACTTTTCAGTCACTATCAATCTGATAATGGATCAAAAGTGGAGCGTGGAACCCCTGCTTGTCTTGGAAATATTTTGCACAGCCCCAAAACAAATATAGTGACGTGTATAAAAGATTTTTTGCTACAAGGTGCAATGATAGGTTTCCAGACTTTTTTCGTATGGGCACTTTTATAGTACTCACATGAAACTCTAGTCCCCTTCAAAGGAATCTCTTCCGGCTGCAATGCACTTGTTGTACCATTCCAACAACTTCTGGAAGGCCCCATGGAAGTCCCTTTGTGTTAGCGTGTCAATGACCTTCGTCACAGCCACTTTCAACTCCTCAATTGTCTAATAACGACAGCCTCTGAGCTTAGGGATTAACCAAACGTCACAGGGAGCAAAGTTTGGACTATAGGGGGGCAGAGAAACTGTCTTGATGCCCATTTTGTGGACTGGTGTATTGTCCTGGTGGAAATGCCACTGATCCTGCTAGGATCTTCTGACGGAATCTTTTCTTGAACTACCTTAAAACTTCAACATAGTACTCTGGTGTATTGACCTCCTTACTCCTCCAACACCTCTCATCATCCCTCACAGACTCCTTACCTTCCTTGAATCTCTTATGCCACTCAAAAACTCATGCTCGATTCATGCAAGATGCATTAAAAGCAGTTTGAAGTATTCCATACGTTTCTGCGACATTTTTTCCTAGTTTAAAACAGAATTTTTTCTTGCATATCGTTTTTCTAAAGTGTCAGATTGCATTTAAAATTTTTTTGAAAGCTGTGAAAATCAGGCTTTAGTAGGGTGTATTCCAGTTCCTGCTGTAGCTGTTTCTTTGAAACTGAAATCGTAAAAATTAGTCAGTCATCTCATAAGATGAATAGCATTAACATAGTGGATTTTCAAGTGTCTATGATAATTTTAAATGCCCATACGAAAAAAAGTCTGGAAACTTATTGTATACACCTCGTATAAATCAATTCCATACAATGCAAAATTCATATTTAAAAAAAAAACATCTTATTCATGAAATGACTATCTTTTATACCTGGTATGTTTTGGTTTCTTTAGATATTTAATGCTGAAGACACAATGATGGAAAAACAAATACAATTCAAACCAAAGTTGGTAAGCACAATGGTATTACTTCGAAAGTGAATATAATACTATGATTGGAGCTCGAATTCGCTTATTTGCTTTGAATGCAATATATATATATATATAT
Organism: Sepioteuthis lessoniana; assembly: GCA_963585895.1. Classification (NCBI taxonomy): domain Eukaryota; kingdom Metazoa; phylum Mollusca; class Cephalopoda; order Myopsida; family Loliginidae; genus Sepioteuthis; species Sepioteuthis lessoniana. The sequence continues at coordinate 16,388 of CAUZXS010002632.1, read as the reverse complement.
ATATATATATATGTCGTTTGTTGGTGTTAGGTACCCTGAGGAGCCGTTTTAGGCGAAACTGTAGTAGGAGAGTCCCAACTCGCGATTTAATTTTTATATTTGGTTCTATTTAGTATTGAGCACTTTTTGTAATTGTAGCATTGCAGCATTTTGCGGTGGGTTTTTGTTCTTTTGACCAACTGATAGCATAGTTCTTGATTTTTTTTCAACTGGTGTGACGAAGTTGGCCATTTCTTTTTTTCTCCCGATAATCTTTATATATATATATATATATATATAATCTACTTTTTGCGTGGCTTATTCATTTGTCAGAAGAATTTCATTTGATCAAAGTGTTTGCTTTGTGTCTCTCAGACACACACACACACACACACAGACACACTCACGCGCGCAAAATGACTAAGGACGCCATAGTTGGAACTAAAAATTTATCAGCAGAAGATCATCAACGAGTTCTGATTGGCTGAAGGAGACTCAAACAGATAAAGTGTTAAGAGTGTGTAGCGGAAGGAATTTTTGTATTTTGGTCTGACGCATAATTTCAAACAATCCGGATCTCCTTTCCAGCCGGCAGAAATTGAGGAAGCTGCCAAACAGAGCCCTTTTCGCAGAATGACTTGGTTCTGTACAGACATCCCATCTTCCTGCTCTTAAATAGCAGCAGCATGGACACAATGAGGGAACCTATCTAATTTATGGATCACTTGAATCTATTTCTCTTAGACAAAGGGATTCCAGTTGAATATGAATTAGATAAATTCAATACGCCACACACAGGAACAACTTTATTTCACCCCCAAAATTGGCTATGTCGATCGCGATGTCTAATTCCGCCCCGGCACCTAGTGACTACTTCACCTCTGGGTAATATTTTCTCGAGACCACACACTTCTCCTCGAAATACCCAGAAACACAAACTCACGGTGACTCCAAAGTTTATTTCCTCCAACCGCAAACACGACTTTTGCTAGAATACGGCGAACATAACCCCTCGAAAGTCCAAAAACATTTCGTCTCTTTACTTCTTTCCTTTCCCACGAGGCTTGCAGCACAAACACAAACTCTATTTTCCATGCTGCCATTAAAAACTATTCCTAAAAACATTTCGACATTTTGGAACTCCTCACTCCTCTTATTTCTCACAACTTAACGAGGAAACAACTGAACGTAAACACACACGCGCATGTTACTTTATTTTCTCGCTAAAAACAAACAAATTTCACCCGCTAAAAGTGAGATCGGGATAGAAAACAGAAAAAGAGTTAATTGGCGACCAGAAGCAGCAAGTTAAAAACAGTCAGTTGAACACCAACCTCCACGATGTAAAAACAGACGAAAAATTACGAGCCTCATTTTGGTGGTGAGCCCCGAAAAGTGGTCTCACACCAGAAGCGTAATTGTGGAGACGAAACCAGCGAACAAGCATGTTAAAACTACAATAGAAAACATGAAAGAAAATCAAGGTCTATCTCTGCCCTCTTTCTCCACACGATATTTTGTTCATCTTTGTCTAACTAAAACGACTCAGTTTTTATACGCTATTCCTCTCCTCCCGACGACTAGTAAAAAACTTTTGAAGCGAATAAACTTTTATATTAGCGAACCAAGACGGGGTTTTTGTGTGATCGTCACTTTTTCTAACGTAGAGGTTATCATGAGGTTCGACTTACACTTTAGAGTTAGCGCTACATGCATAAACCCGTTCGCCACGTCGTGGTGTAAATGTCCAGGTGCGGTAGTAATCGTATTAATAAAAACCACAATTAAGACCGAACCAAAACAAACTTCCATTAAATACCGTAGCGATCCGAACTTCTATTTGTGCTGTATAATGCTAAAAACCGTAAGTTTGGTGTGTAACGCCACACACACACACACACACACACACACACACACACACACACACACATATATTTATATATGTATATAGATATATATGTGTGGTGGGGTGTTAATCTCTTTGATGCGAGAGCACCTGTTTTAATGTGTTTTCATTAATTGTCCGAATGAAAAATATATTAGCAAAACATGCTATTTTCCCCAAAAATTTGTTCTAAAAATGACCTCAGGTCAAATCAAGATGAGAAAAATTAGAAAATAAACTCTATACAAGTCATATTCATAATTATCTAATGACTTTTTTTTTAATGTTTTCCATATATATATATATATATATATTCCACCACGAACACCTCCACCTATATATATATATATATATTCTTCAATGAGCTGCCAAGGAGTATTCACACACACACACACACACACACACACACACATACACATAGATAGATAGATAGATAGATAGATAGATAGATGTGTTCGTGGTGTAATGGTTGCCGTTGCTGGAAATGGACTCGTGGAAATGAGTTCAAATTCTGGACATTGCACTGATAACATTGGGAAAGGTATGAATCCAACTATTCTCCCTCAGCTATAGGTAAGGTAGATTAGGGCCTTTAACCTTGGCACAGATATCGGTCTAGAAGGAAAACTCTGAATCCAAACTTGTTGAGGTGTATACACACACACACACACATATATATATATATATATACATATATATATATGTGTGTGTGTGTGTGTGTGTGTGTGTGTGTGTGTGTGTGTGTGTGTGTGTGAACCAATATATAAAAGAAGCATTGTTTTTGTTAATTCTTGATTCATTAAAATGAAAGGCCAAAATTTTATGTAGTTGTAGAGATGAAATAATTTTTTTTCTGTTTTAAGAAAGAAAAACAACGTTAATCTAATGCTTCGGTGAAAAACATTAAATCAGTTTGAATAACAACCCATAAAACAGCATAAAACGCTGTCCTTTAAACAGTTTCAGACGGTGAAAATTAATTTTGATTATATTCTCTAAAAATCAAATCATACTATCTTTGAAAATGACTGGGAACTCAGCTGATTGCATTGAAAACCTTAAATAGTACATTAATCTGATTTGAATTTACATTCCTTGTTAAGATAAGATAATAAACATATGTGAAGTAGTACACCTATAAGTAATTATTCTAAATACAAATAATTTGTCCAGGATTTGATCTCAGTTCTACAATTGTGCTTCCAACGATGGTAACATTTACACTAACAACGGCTTTGATTGGCCAAATGAGTAGAGTGTTAGCCAATGGTCTGGGAGACTGGGATTCAATCCCAGGTCAAGTCATAACAAAGACTCAAAAAAATGATACTTAATGCCACCTTGCTTAACAGTCAGCATTAGAAGATAAGGATCAAAGGTAAAGTGGACCAATCTAGGGAATGAAGTTGCACTCTCCCGTACACCTTGGTGTAGTAGCTATTGAAAAGGGAGCCTTCGGGTCACTCTTGACTAATGTCACCAACTTTCTCGCGCTTTGTAGAATTAAAAGTCTCCTGTTTGTTGTAACGTTTTTTTTTTCTATTATCTCTATGTATTTTTTCAATGTTCGTATCTGGGGGTATCTTTTTCAATAAAGATAAGATAACCTTCCTCAGCGTGGATGTTTTTAATCAATAAAAAGTAAGTAAAGTTGAGGAGGGTGACCCGAAGGTTTCCTTTTCAATAGCTACCACACCGAGGTGTAGGGAAGGGTGCTACTACTTTTCCCAGGATTGTTCCACTTTACCCTTCATACGCACCTTATAATGCAAAGAGATATCAAGTACCATTTTTGAGTCTTTGGTATAACTCGACCTGGGATTGAACTCCGGTCTCCCGGGCCACTGGCGAACGCCCTACTCGATTGGCCAATCAATAAATCGTTGATACCGAGTAAATCAAGAATTTCGGCATGTGAAGACGAGCAATGACTTATTTCGAATATAATTATCAGATTACGTTAACTGATACACACTCATATTCACACACACACACACACACACACACACACACATATATATATATATATATATATATATATATATATATATATTCTTTTCCAGGTGTCTCTAATGAAAGATAATGGAAAAAAGAGACTATTTATGTACAGAAAATAATATTTAAACTGAAAACAGAAAGAAAATGTGAATACTCCTTGGCAGCTCATTGAGGAATTGAAGCCAAGGTGAACGAGTGCTTGTTGTCCAAAAATACCCTTTATCACTGTTAAGTAATTAACGCAACAGTTCATTAGCACATGGCCGATGGCTAATCAGATATTCTATCTCTTCCCATTATATTTTGATTTTTTTTTGTCTAGTATTTTTAAAGAACTCACATTGGAAAAAAATTGATAAACAACAGACTCCGCTAAACAGATAAATATAATAGAAAAAACAAAACAAAAAAAACAAAAAAAATAATGAGAAAACAAAGAGAGAAGAGAAATTAAGCTTTTAAGAAATGAAAATTATCCGGTAATACGAAAATCAACGGTAGGAATGACGTAACACGAAAACCAACAGTGGAAATGACGTAACACGGAAACAAACAGTATAAATGACGTAACACGGAAATAAACAATATAAATGACGTAACACGGAAACCAACAGTATAAATGACGTAACACAGAAACCAACAGTAGAGATGACGTCACACGAAAACCAACAGTAGAAATGACGCAACATGAAAACTAACTGTATAAATGACGCAACGCGAAAATCAAGATTTGAAATGACGTAAGACGGAAATAAACAGTAGAGATGACGTAAAACGAAAATTCTATAAACATGAATTTATATGGGTAATTTCTAAAAATTTACCCAAACAACATAACCATAATGAATAATTTTGAGAGGCGGGGGTAATCACCGTAATTTTTGCCCTGAGCTCCTGACTCTAACTTTATCCTCTGTCGTTGGTGCCTGATTTCTGTACCATTGAAAGTCATTTTCAGTCATCATTGAAAGGGTGTCGTAAGACGAAAGTATCATTGAGTTATGGTCTGACAATTTTAGAGCTGGTTTATAGGGTTTTTTTTTTTGGCTTAGCAGACAAGTGTATTGTCATATTTTAATAATTTCTTAAATTTCATTTTTTTTTTAAATTACTCGTTATCAATAATGCTAGCATTGATAGGAATACTTGAAACCATATAATTTTGTATAAATTATTAGTATTAGATAGGAATACTTGAAAACATATAATCATGTATGAATTATTACTATTCGATAGGAATACTTGAAACCCTATTACTGAGTAGAATAACTAATCTTAGACGGGACTAAGCGAAACTGGGTGTGTTTTTACCAACCTCACTGCACGATCTTGCTCATTTGTAAAGTTATTTTTAAGAGGAGCTAGATAATTTAACCGATCCTTTTTCATGTTTTTTTTTAAAGCGGAGTTGGACAGGTTTGAATTCAAAGATTTCTTTTTCTTAGACCGGTTGCCATAACAAAGTAAAAAAAATCCCAGTCTGTCCTACTATTTGCTCACAGGTGGAGGAGAGAAGTGTTGGATTTAGACTTTTCTCCACGGGTATGCATGGTATTCGAAATGAAGACAGCTTTGTCCGTGCTTTGAACATTGTGTGTTAAATCTTGCTCGATTAAAAGTGATGATAAATATATATAAGTTGTCCGACCGTAATCGAGGGTGACCCGAAGATTCCTTTTTCAATATCTGTAATATAATGGCCGACGGATTTCGTTTTATATATCTTGCCTTTGGTTTTAGTTAGGCTGAGAACATTTCGGCTCAGTGCATGGGTTAGTTAGGTGCAAACATGAGCGCAGATGTTCATGCGCGTGTGGAGCGGACGTGTCATTCAGAGATGTCACAATAAAAATCCCAGATAGAAGATATGAACAGGGATGTGAGTGACGTCACGCACCGAAAGCGAGGGTTGAGATTTGAGAAATGTCAGTGAGTTGAGTTCCTGCCTCGGAAGAAGAAGGTTGACTTTCGCTTGATCGCCGTGGCCTTGCGGCAGGTGTCGCACGTGATGGGGAGGCAGATGGAAAAGTCGTCATTGAAAGATTGTGTCTCTCTCTTCCTTATGTCGAAAAACCTTTTAACTCAAAGGTAATAAAAATTTTAGTACTTGAACTAAGAAGTCGTAAGTGTTTTTTTTTTTTTGTTTTTCGGGATTCCTATGGTATATATATATATATATATATATATATATATATATATATATGTTTATGAACTTTTTATGAACATTCTGTGTATATTTCACATATACGTATTCATGTATGGCTATGTAACATTGCTACATTGGTGAGGGCACTACACCTTTCCTTGGATTAGTCCTCTCACTTTTGATCCACAACTTAAAAATACTGAGCGTTAAGAAAAAGGATATCAAATACAATATTGAAAGTATTTGGTATGACTAGACCTGGGATTGAACCCCTGTCTCCCGGACCATTGGCGTGTGTTATCCTATTTTAACTTTTCCTATACACTGTTTTAGTTATGTGGTGGGTTGTTCATGTGTCTTCGCTTTTGATTGCTATGTTCATATGCATATGAATTCAAACCCGGATAGAATCACAGGACACCTGCATGAAACGGAGAAAATAAGAAAAAAAATATTTGAAATTTTCAAACGAGTCATATAATTCTTTTTACGTCAGCCATTCTCTTTCTTTTGAAGCATTACACCAAATTTGATCGCATCATAGGCCGCAATGTCGCCAGTGCCAAGACATGGAGGGGATTCCGTTAAGCAGGTTCTCATCTCCACCGTAAAACCAAGAAGTCAGCGAGTACGGATTTTGATCAAATGCTTCCGATAAGGAAAGTGTAATTTCGCGCTAAAACTGACGCCGTGTTATTGCTACGTAGCCACACTGTTGCATGTACACAGAAAATATGGAAAACGCGGATGTAAAAGAAAGAAAATATTGATTTATGAATAGGCGCTTTCATTTTTTTTTTTTTTTTTTTGGCGTATGCTTTATTTTTTATTTTTAAGTTATGAGATTTTAGAAGAAGCCAGTACGGTGTCAGTAGATATTTGTTGTCAACGGCTTGCAAGAAAAAAGATGGGTAGAGTTTATGACCATAACTTCTGGTTATTAAAAAGAAGGAAAGGATTTTTTTTTCTAGTGTGACAGTGCAATTTAATTTCGTAGATAAAAAATTGGATAACGCTAAAAAAAAAAAAAAAAAAGAAAATGTGTAAGATCAAAAAAAATGTCTACTAATTAATATTCGAACGAATAAATCTGAAAAAAAAAAAATCGACCAATAGGCGTCTCATGATGATCAGATATGGTGAAAGGTTTTCATCTATTCGATTTAGACATGTTCTGTGTAATTATTTTAATATCTATCTATCTATCTGTGCTTACATCTGTTCAAAGCTATCTATCAAAATGCATAAAATACACAGCTGAAAATAAAGGGCTTTCTAAAATATTTTGATAGATAAAAAAGAAGAAAAGTATTTATGATACACACCCACAAACACACTCACTAACACATTTATTCATATATATATATATATATAGATAGATAGATATATCAACCAAAATTAAATCGCGAGTTGGGACTATCCTACTACAGTTTCGCCTAAAACGGCTCCTCAGGGTACCTTGCACCAGTGCTAGGTACCCAGAGGAGCCGTTTTAGATGTAATTGGATCTATTTAGTATTGAGTACTTTTTGTAATTGTAGCATTGCAGCATTTTGCGGTGGGTTTTTGTTCTTGTGACCAATTGATTACATATCTCTTGATTTATTTCAACTGGTGTGACGAAGTTGGTCTTGTCTTTCTTTTTCCTCCCGATAATCTTTTTCTTTTTTCTCCAGGCAGTGATTCAAGATTTTTTATCTCTGAATTCTGGCAGGGTTTTTTTTCTTTTTTCTTTGTCACCGTGAATGCTGGTAGATAGTAGATAAGTAAGTATATATATATATATATGAATGGTTGGTTTTGTTTGGTTTTGTTAGGTTTCATGGCATATCAAGCATTCTATGTTATTTAATGTCAAATCCTGTTTATACACAAATATTGAATATATATGATTTGTAGACATTTGGTTGAGAACGATTTTAAACCAAGGTGGGCTTTAATTATACTCAGTTAAATCGTATCAAGTATTGAAATTAAACGCTTATAATTCTATTCAATATTGATAATTTCTTTGTAGAAAGTGAAATGGTTACAAGTTTTCTATTTAACACTAATTATTCTATTCATAAACAGCTCAATGGCCTAGTGAGTAGAGTGTTTGCCTATGGTCTTGGAGACCTGGGTTCAATCCTTAGTCACGTCATACCAAAGATTTTAAAAATGGTACTTGATACTTCCTTGCTTAACACTCTGCTATATAAGGTACGTATCAAGGGTAAAGTGGATAATCCAGGGAAAGAAGTAGCGCCCTTCCCTTCATCTCGCTGTAGTAGCTATTGAAAAGGGAGCCTTCGTGTCACCCTCGACTACGGTTGCCCACTTTACTTTTACCCATGGTAATGTGTCACTAAAAGCTCAATTAAACAATAGTTGTTTGTTTACACACATTTAAATGTCAAACAGTTCTATTTCTAACAATTCAATTAAGCATAAGTCACTTTTTTGTTCACATTGTAGATAGTCAAACAGTTAAATTTGAAAGAACCTCTTAGGGGAAGAATGAACAAGGAAGCGATAGCAATGAAGGGAGTACTCTATATTTTTAAAAGCACCAGCGTTACTGAAGCCTCTCGGGTTAAATTTGGGTTTACTCCTCAACAAAAATGGAGTCGGAAGAAAAATGAAGAAACAAAAAGAAACAAATATGTATATCGAAGATCGAAGACTTTCATCAGCAAAATTAGAAATATTTTCAAAATTTAGTCTATACACACACACACACACACATATATATATCTATTTATTTATATGAAGAAGTCCTGTTATTTTTGGAATTTTGGTTTATATCAAAACCCATAACAGGACGGAAATAAATTTATAATCCTAAAAAGACTGGTTTTTGTTTCGTTTTTTTTTCTTAAAGAAATTATTGCTCTGTAATGGCATTCTTTACCAGGAAAATTTAAATGTTCACTGTTGAATGTTTGTTTTTTTTGGGTTTTTTTTTTTGTCCTGATGGAATTACTCCCAACTTCATTTTAACCGTACCGAATAGATATATATATATGTGTGTGTGTGTGTGTGTGTGTGTGCATATAGACTAAATTCGGAATATATATATATATATATATAGAGAGAGAGAGTAAATTTGGAAATATATATATATATATGTATATAGCATGTGTGTGAGCATATACAATTATTTGTGTAATATATACATGTGTAATATACAAAGTGACACAAAAACAAAGCAAGAATGAGAGAGAGAATGCGAATGATAGATTAATTCATATATATGTATATATATATATATATATATATTTATATATAAATTTATATAAGTAGCATAATATATAAACATATATCCGTTTATATATATATTTAATAGCATCCATGCTATTAAATATATATATATATATATATATATACACATATATATATATATTTGATTATGATGACATAAGAACTCTATCAGGAATATTGAGCACTGTCTAAATTATTCAAGTTTTGGTCTGCCACAAGCCACCAAGTGAAATGTGACACCCATGTGTTTTTATGATATATATATATATATATATATATATATATATATATATATATATATATTATTCTATTCCCTAAAACATTATATATATATATATATATATTTGCAAATATATATCAGTCTATATCTTTCAAATATATATATATATATATATATATATATATATTTAATCATTCCATTAAAGGAGAGTTTGTGCCGAACTTGTACTTAATATATCGAATGGATTTTAATATAAAGTTTTAGCCGAAATATTGATAAAGCGAGATGGAGTTGGGCAGATAGAAAGATAGCTCGATGAATACATAATTTGAGATAAATTATATTACTTTTCTAAAATAAGATTTAATTATATAGTTAATCTATTTGTATCATATTAACCGTTTTTGATTTAAAAAAGTTTTTTTAGGATTGCGCACTCGTTCAAAAAATTATAGATTTTTTTTTTTTTACTTTCAAAGATTTAAATCTTTAGTCCCGATATTTCCTATTTGCAATGCACACACACACACACACACACACACACACACACACACATATATATATATATATTGTTTTCTTTTTTCTGGAAATCCAGCGAAGTATTTTCAACTTGAAAACTAACGAATCATAGTCGCTCAAATTTGACAGTGTGTCCGGAAATCCATGTTTAATTTGAGACAGCTTTTTTCGGAGATAACTACGCAATATCTTATTAAAAATTTACTTTTTGAATTGGAGAGAACTAAAAAAAACCCGGTAATTCGTCTATTTCAACTTTCTTCGCTTTAATTATGGAAAGTCTAAAAATGGAAATATCGGGTAAATATTTCTACGACTGAATATCGAAGAAATGTCTTCTTTACATGGATTTCCTGCAGTCATGTTTTCGGCCACGTACCTCCCATCTAAAAACGAAATCCAAGTAATACGGACAAGATATTTTGGACAAGTACGAACTCAAAAGCCAAGTTATTTACCGATCATTTTACGAGGACGCGCCAGGTTTTACTGTCTAGCAATAATAAGTCGTCCTGAAAGAGTCGTCGTGGTAAAACCAACGTACGTATATTTTTTGTTGGAAACACAATCTTCGAAATATATATATATATATATATATATATATATATATATATATATATATATACGTATCATGACGTCAACTGCACGTTATGGACGCTCCTAATCTAATAAGTAATAAATCACCGGAAACTTCCTCAACTTCAGAAGATAGTCATACTCACATATTCGACATTGATCAATGATAGTCTAAAGTACATATATTCGGGAACTTATATTAGTTTCTACCGATACTTCTTAACCTGCTTTCATCCAGAGTTGTGACATCTCGTTTAGCAAGAAGAAAAATACAAGAAAAAATTAAACAACTAATTTATCAAAATACCCTTTCAAGAAAACACACAAAAACAAACACACCAAGCCAGTCGACTGTGCCTGTAGAATGCAGAGGAGTAAGAACCCCTAACTCAACGAGTGCCCAAGATATATAACACTAAACTATCTGATGGCGGGAGGCTTTGGGGAATGCTGACTACCTTTTTATTGTTATCACTCCCCGGTCCACCCTTGACTGGAGTGGTGCTACCTGATAGGCTCCTATATGTGTCAAATATGACTGTTTGACATTTAAACAGATTTCAAACAAATTATTTATGCTAAATTGTATTGTTTGAAATCGAACTTTTTAATCATTTAATTGTGCACAAACAAAACACTGAGGTTTAATTGAATTGTTGGTAATACATAGCAATATTTCGAACAGTAACATACCCATGATACACAAATATGGGAAACGCACATAGAATGTTCATAACATATATACATAGAACATAGGAATCCCGAAACACGAAAAACACGTAACGACTTCTTAGTTCAGGTATGAAACTTTTTATTACCTTT
>CAUZXS010002632.1:0-2500 GCA_963585895.1 Sepioteuthis lessoniana | reverse complement strand
AGAAACAACACTGAACCAAAGCCAATGGTTCTATGTCAACCGTATATAAAGCAATGAACTTTTTTACGGAAAAAGATCTTTTTAAGGAAAAGAAGGAGAAAAAGGACGGAACAAAAAACTTAAAGAAAAACTTTTTAATAGCTCTGAGCTGCGGCAGTTAAGAAGGTTTCTTTCTTATTTCATGGTTTCTTTGTTTTTAATGGCATATTCTTCAAGAAAAACAATAGTGGTACTATTTGACCCATAGCTAGGAGGATTAGGGGGTTCATATCTTTTCCAAGGGTATTTGCCCAAAAGTGGTAATTTACTCAGCATTTTGCTTAGATGTAGCACAATGGCCGCATGAATGGGGCACCCAATGAGAATCGAACTCACTCGTGCAGGTTTGCTAGTCTACCTTGCTAACCATTGCACCACCCGAAGTGCCCAAAAGTGAATATAATAGCGCAATTGGAGTACGAACTCGCAGACTATGATTCCGTAGTCCATCGCTTTAACTATTACACTACGAGGACAACCCCAATTACGAAGGACACAACAACGTCAATAAAAAAGCATGCTAATGAATTTAAAGTCCACGCGAAAACTGTGAGGACAGGAATTAAAAATGATTTAAGTCCTGGCAGCAACACCCCACAAGACACCAACTGTACGGCCACCTTCCCCTATCACGAAAATTATTCAAGTTAGACGAACCAGACATGCAGGACACTGCTGGAGAAGCAGAGATGAACTCATAAGAGATGTACTCTTATGGATCCCCACACATGGCCGCGCAAAAATAGGACGACCAGCTCGAACGTACATTCAGCAGCTATGTGAGGATACAGGATGTTGTCCTGAAGACCTACCTAGGGCGATGAACGATAGGGAGGAGTGGCGAGAGAGGGTCAGGGATATCCGTGCTGCCAGCATGATATGATGATGATGATAACCCCCTTGATTACAATATATGGGCAGTTTTAGATAACAAAAGAAATGCAACGTCCCTTCTAAATATTGGTTCGCTTAAAATTGCTTTTGAAAAGGAATGGAATAAAATGTCTGAAGATTTTATTTTTCGAAGGCGTGTTGATACAGTCATTGAAAAAAATGGTGCCTGTATTCAATAAATTTACTGTTTTGTGTCTATCATATTTACCAACCCCGCCGCTCGGGCAGGATATGACACTAGGTCAAATTTTTAAACAGAGTTTAACAGGTTTGAATTCCGAGTTTTCCTTCTCCTAGACTAGTCTATCTGTACAATAGCCAGATACAGCTATGTGAAACGTACATAGAATGTTCATAACATATATACATAGAACATAGGAATCCCAAAACACGAAAAATACTTAGGACTTCTTAGTTCAGGTACGAAACTTTTTATTACCTTTGAATTTAAAGGTTTTTCGACATAAGGAAGAGAGATGCACAATCTTTCTATAATGACTTTTCCATCTGCCCCACTATGACGTGTGGAACCCGCCACAAGGCCACTGCGAGCTAGCGAAAATCACCCTTCTTCTTCGGACCACAAGACTCAACTAAATTACTTTTTTCAAATACCCCAGAATTCTCTGCGCACGCTTCCAGTGCATGACGTCATTCACATCCCCTGGTCCTGGGATTTTTATATTGACATCTGTGAACGACTCATCCTCCCTGAACTCAAGTTTGCACCTAACTAACACATGTGCTGATCCGAAAGGTTCTTAGCATAACTAAAACCCAAAGGCAAGATATAAAAAACGAAATCCCTCGGCCATTATATTACATATCTTGTTTTGTTGATGGGTTTTTTTTGTTTTTTTTTTCCTGTCAGATAATTTTGTTTTATAATTTAGTCGTTTGTTATTATACTTGACTATTCCTAATTTTGCTACTTCTCTCTCTCTCTCTCTCTATATATATATATATATATATATATATATATATATATATATCACTTAGTTTGGTTTTATGGCGTATCAACCTTTGTGGGTTATTTAACGCCAAATCCATTTCTATATAAATAATCAGTTCTATTTCAAACTATTCAGTTCAGCACGAGTACACAGCCGGTCAAAAACATTTCTACTTCAAACTATTCAGTTTATTCAAGCAGTTATATATAACAATTCAGTTTAGTGTAAGTACAGTTCCAATGTAAAAAAAAAAAACAGTTCAACTTCAAACAATTCAGCTCAGAACAAGCACGCAGTCCAAATGTAAGTACGGTTTGAGTGTCGAAAATATTTCTATTTCAAGCAATTTAATTTAATCAAACAATTCAGTTTAGCATAAGTGTGCCGTTAGTTCAATTTAACGCATAGATAGGGCCCTATCAGGTGCTACCACGCCGGGCCAGAGTGGAGCTGGAAGCAATGGCAATGAAGGGGTGCACCGTACTCCCCAAGGCCCCAGCATTACAGGGACCTCACTATCAGACTGTTTAGTTTCATATCCAGGACAATAATAGGGAGGGTGTTACCCATCTGCAGAGGTACAGTCAGTGTATTCTACAGCCCCAGCCGACTGG
>CAUZXS010002631.1:312500-351992 GCA_963585895.1 Sepioteuthis lessoniana | reverse complement strand
CCTAACTTCGAAGTTAGGCTTCCTGATGATCCGATGAGGTGAAACTTTAGTAGAAGATTTTCGACTCGCGATTTAAGTTAATTTTATATATATATATATATATAGAGAGAGAGAGAGAGAAAGAGTGAGACTATATAACAATGATTTTCGGTTTGCTTGATCGGCTTCGTTCATTTAGAAACAGGATCTTAAGTCGTGATATCCATCCATCTTTTCACCCCAAGCATCTCGCAGAAAACTTACCTTACTCACATGTACTGTTTTGATAATAATAAATTAGGCAAACATTGTGATAAATGAAAACAACATTTGATAGCACGTGGCCACTGTCTAAATTTAATTGAAAATCAAAATAATAAGGCTATCGGCATCCCCAAAAGAGGATATCTTAAGATTAACAACAAAAGTTGATAACGTGTAATAGTATCTTTTTACATGGCGACATGGCTAAAGTGCTCGACGGTGGGTTCGAACTCCAGTCGCTCTAAAACGTTCCCTTTCGGATTAATACCCTTGGGAAAAGTATGAACTTCCTTATCCCTCCAGATATGGGTTAAATAGTATCCTTACTGTTCTTCAACAAGGATGACTTTAGCATTAAATAACTCACGAAGGTTGATATGCCATTAAACAAAATAACAAACCAAACTTTTCACTATTAGTTTGTCAGTAAAAGATAGGATTAAAACAACAACACAAAAACAAACGAAGAAAACAATAACTTAAAAATAACCAAATGTAAAATGGCGTAAATATATATGAGGGGTGTCTTTTTTTTTATTTTTAGAGTGTTTCATATTCTTATCATTAAGGGTTTTCGGACTATTGTCTTCATCTTTATTGTTATTTCCATAATGTTTGGCCGATATGTCCTCCGGCCTCCTTCAGGTGTTTGTCGGGCTCGGGAACCTACTCAGAACTTCGAGCTACGTCTCTTATTGAATCCACGAGGGTCGCCTGTTCTGATTCCGTTAACCATAACTGGGTACAAGTGTTAAGTATTCTTGTATGGCTACTCGCCTGTAGTCAGGATTGAACCTGCAACCACTAGATGATTGTCTCCTTAGAAGCTTAGGGAACGAACGCCTATAATCGTTACGCTATGTCCTGATACAAACATACATACCTACAGGCACCTTGGGTTGTTTAATGACTGAGTTCGAGTCTCATTGGGTGCTTATTCATACGCTCTTGTACCACATCTGAGAAAAACGTTTTGTAAATTACATACATACATACAGGCACCTCGGGTGGTTTAATGGTTAGCAAGCTAGACTAGTAAAAATTCACGACTGAGTTCGATTCTCATTGGGTGTCTTATTCATACGCTCTTGTACCACATCAGAGAAAAACTTTTAGTAAATTACTTACATACTTACATACATAAGCGATGAGAGCTTCTATTTTCTATTTTAGTTCTGAGTGACTTGACACCTCATTTTATTTTAACTTCCTGTCGACACTCGGAAAACTTGTAACCACTTTCTGGAATTATCTAAACTCCTGACTGACCTACACACTAACTATCAATTATGTATACAGTGTTATCAAATCGTGTATCAGTAACAACCTGCTTATCCACACACGCGCACACACCAATAAGTGCACTCGTACACATTCACACACTCTTTCTTTTCAGTTAAACATAAGTGCATGCATGTGTAAGCATTTACCTAGCCACACGGTTTTTCTCTTATTCTCTCGACACCACATAGAGTCAAACTTAAAATCACATTTGTATAGTGCGTGTATATGTGTGTTTGTATATGTGTGTGTGTGTGTGTGTGTTTGTGAGAGAGAGAGAGAGAGAGAGAGAGAGAGAGAGAGAGAAAGACAGACAGGGAGACAGGAAGTAATGAGAGAAGTCTTAGGAGTTAGAATAATTAATAGAAAGAAAGTGACGAAATATTCCAGCCATAGGGCTAGGTTGGTTGGTTGGTTGGTTTTTATGGCATATCAACCCTTGTTATGCCAAATTATATATATATATAATTTCTAAATGAATAAAGTTTAGTAAACATTCTTAAACGTGTCAGAATTCATTTGTTTACTTAAAAATATATATATATTGTAATGACAAATATGTTTATATATATATATATATATATATATATATATATTGTAATGTCAAATCCTGTTTATATATATATATGATTTCAAAATGACTAAAGTTTAGTAAACATTTTTAAACGAGCCAGAAGTCATTTGTTTCATCAAAAATGGTTTCAAGAATTGCTTTTGTTTTGTCATAGTGGAATAGTTTCAGGTATTACTATTTGCTTGCACACAGTGGAATGGTTTCAAGTATTGGTATTTATTATTTGCTCACAGCTAACTAGTTTCTGGTATTGCTTGCTATCTAACACTAATAATTCTATTTAATATTTATCATTTGTTTGCACACAGTTAAATGGTTTCTTGTATTGAGATTTAACACTAACAATTTATTTAATATTCATCGTTTGTTTGCAATGATTTGTTTGCATGCTCTTAAAGAGTTTCAAGTATAGTAAATGATTAAATAGTTTTATTTGACCCATAGGACTCTCACAGGTACTACAACTCCGGTTTAAAGAGAACCTAGGAGTACTAGCAATAAAGGGGAAGTCCACATCCCTTAGAGCTCCAGGACTGAAGCCTCCCCATCAGAAGCAGTTTCATATCATATCGAAGAGACTTTTTGTTGCGTTTCTTGCTCCTCTGCAGAGATGCATTTGGCGTATTTAACACACCCAGCTGACTGGGCTAGAGGAAGAGAGATTGGAATTAATGAGACTAAGAAGAAAGAGATAACAAGAAGAAGAAGAAGAAGAAGAAAGGGAGAGAGAGAGAGAAACAGAGAGAGAGAGGGGGTTCAAAAGATGAGAGAGAAAGACTAATAGAAGAAAGATAAAGAGAGAGGGTTGGTTGTTAGTTGTTTTGTTTTACTGCGTATCAACCGTTTTCGGGTCATCTAAAGCCGAATTAAATAATTATGGTTTGGTTTGGTTTTATGGCATATCAACCGTTTTTGGTTATTTAATGCTAAATCCATTTTTATCATATGAACTGTTCTATTTCAAACAATTCAGTTTAGCATAAGTACACAGTTTAAATATCAAAAACTGTTCTATTTCAAGTAATTCAGTTAAGCATAAGTACACAGTTTAGTTCTATTTAACCCATAGATAGGACTCTATCAAGTGCTACCAGTCTGGGCCACAGTGGACATGGGAGCAATGGCAATAAAGGGGTACTCATAATTCATACAGGCATTTTAGCAGGATGATCTTTGCATTTGAGCAATTACAAATACAAGCATATCCAATGGATTCCTAACAACAACATTGATGAAGACCCTAAGATTAACCGAGTAACCAGCGACAGAAATATATTGTCCCTGTCATTAAATAAAAAAAGAGAAGAAAAAGACATATACGATGACTTATAAACATACACATTCTCACATACATTCGAATATGTTCATATGAGCGATCGAGAGACATTATATTTACGAGGCTTTACTTTGTGGGGAACAGGACTAAAATGCCGGGAAGTGGTAAAATGTTGCGCCTTTTTAAGTAAGCTGCCTCCCTTGAAAATCATTCAAAAATTTGTTTTTTTACCAGAGCCTGAACATCAACCACTCGCACTAAAAATAAATCTAATAATCTTTTGGTCAGTCATTTGAGCTTGCTCAAATTATGTTAGGTTTTTGAAAGCATAGGTAGTGAAAAGTTGCTACATTACCGTTAACTTATTGAAAGATTAATCCGTCCTTTAGCAAGTCTTGAAAAGAAATTTGATGTGCATCTAACCGTAGTGGGGAGCCTGTGTGTTGTAGTGGCGAGAGTGCATGACTGCGACATCGTAGTAAGCGAGTTCGAACTCTATTTGCTTTATCACGTTCACTTTCGGGCTAATACCCTTGGGAAAGGTATCAGTATCCTTATCCCTTGGCAATAGGTTAAATAGTAACATTTCTGTTCTTCTATTACGATGGCTTTGGCAGTAAATAACCCAGGAATGTTGATATGCCATCAAACAAACTTAAACTGATCTAACCGTACTCCACACCAGTTAAGCCTAGTAGGATGTAAATCAAACTTTTCCTTCTCCCAGATTAGTTGTTCTACCAAGGCTTGAGAACCAAGTCTGCCCTGCTAATTACCCATACATACCTTCAACACTTCTTTTCTATGAAATTTGAAGAGAGTCCTCAGTTTCATCTTCAGTAGGAGAAATTACCAATCGATTAGAATAGGGTTCATCTTTCACAGTCTCTCAGCCAACCCCATCTGTTTTTTGATCATTTAAAAACCCATGCTCGATCGCCATTAGCCAGTTTTAACTTGTTAAATGTTTCTCTCCAGTAATTTAAAACAAAATTTGATCGCATAAAGCTGCTTGATATTCTTTTGTTCTATTTCCATGACAGTCTTAACAGTTCGGAGAAACCAACAAGGCTCAGGTGAACTTGGCTTCTGAGAACCTAATATTAACTGAATGTTTTACACGTGTTCAGAGCCAGTACAGATAAATTTTTACTTTTTTTTCGACCAGATTTGTTAACCTGAAAAATAAAGATAAAATCTCTCATTAATTTCGAAGCAGACCTTATACATTTTGTGACATTGTAACTCTAAAGATTTTACAATTTA
This sequence comes from Sepioteuthis lessoniana, assembly GCA_963585895.1. NCBI lineage: Eukaryota > Metazoa > Mollusca > Cephalopoda > Myopsida > Loliginidae > Sepioteuthis > Sepioteuthis lessoniana. Next base: position 347,352 of record CAUZXS010002631.1, on the reverse strand, counting down.
CAAGGAAGTTACTCGAAGGTATTTTAAGAGTTAGGACTGGTAACACTGATGGATAAGTTATACAAAGCCCTGATAGCGTCTCTTATTAATCAGTTTAACTTCAAGATTATCGCCAAATTTTCAAAAAGGGTAAAACTGGTACACTTCTCTGCCTGTATCACTTATAACATACAAATCCTTCGGAGGCGCGCTTAGCGTAATAGTTATCGTCGTAGGAAATAGAATCGGCGACCCGAATTCAAACCCTAGATGAGGCTGTTTGCATTACACTTCACACTAAAGTCCTTGTGAAAAGCAGAAACCTGTCTCTTGTCCTTTCAACTATGGGTAAATAGTTGGGCAGGAATCTGTTCTGTCGGCACGCCTTGATGATGATTGACGCAACCAATATAGAAGAAGGAAAACTTTAAATTCATACCAACTGTATTCCGCTTAAAAATAAAACTTACCTTGTGTCGCATCCTCCTTGAGGCGAAGTGGCTGGGTCGATTAAAATTGGAATTTTAGTTCTAACTTCATTTAATAGGGCAGTGTCGGATGCATATTATGTGATTAAAGAAAGAAACCTTGGACAGAAAACTGTTTCTTCTGTGTGTGTGTGTGTGTGTGTGTGTGTGTGCGTATGTGTGTGCTTCTGTGACTGGATGTATGTGTGCGAGTATGTGAGTGTGCGTGTAAGTGCGTGTGTATACGCATGCGTGTATGTGATCTGAACTCTATCTCTGAACAAAGCCTCCTCATCAGCGTCTTAGGCGTTTTGTATATCTTGAATGAGCGGTGAATTTCACGATAGTTTATCAATCCTTCTTCGTGAGCAATTTATATTATTTACGGAAGGTACATCATTCCCTTCTCTCCAGTATCAGGTTGTCAGACAGAATGGAATGTCCGACCAACGTTCAAGTTAATTAAAGTAAGACATTTTGGTCAGTGATTAAAATGTAGTGCTTCCCCTTCTCCCAGTTGGTTAGCGCAAGCTGAATACTCTTTGGGAATGAGTACCTTTCTTAACAATGATACTACCAACTTTGATTTGGAATCGCTTTGAAATATCAACAACTGTTATGTCATTAGACTTTCTATCAAGGAATAATCAATGGAAAACCTAGTTGGGAAATTGATGACATTAGATATTATGTATTTACTAACCCCTTCGCTTGGGCAGGATGTGGCACAAGATCAAATTTTAAGCAGAGTTTAACAGGTTTAAATCCAGAGTTTTCCTTCTCTTTGACTGGTAGCCCAACCAAGGCTAAAGAACCCAAACTTCTTTACTATTTACCCATAGCTGGGGGGAGAGTCATTGGATTCATACGTAAGGCATTAGTGCCATGTGAAATGGCAATCAGGTTCGTCCAGGATTTGAACTCGAGTCGCCGTATCCATTTCCCACGACGATAACCATTACTCCACGCCCCACCAAATATAAAAGATACTATGTTTATAGATATAGAACAGGTGACTTAGCAAGTAGGTCATATCACACTGAAAGCAAAGGATTCTGTAAGATTGCCACAGGCAGCAATGAGCCTGTTCAGTATTTAAATGGGTAACCATCCAGAAACTACAAGTGCTATAAACAACCTGAAGCTTTACATAGTCTGGCACACAAACCTCACGTTACAGTATTTTCTGTTTCGAGATAGTAAACCATTTAAGTACTTGGAAGAAACTTTTTATCAGCCGAATCACCAAAGTTAAGCAACAATATCCCTAGATGAAACACCATTTAGGGGTAGCAAGTCTGCGTGCCAGACAAGGCAAGGCTTAGAAAATAACAAATACCTTAATAATTACGGTTAGGATAATGGACCAAGGTAAATTTTCGAATATGTACAGTCAGTCCTTGCTCCACAGAATTTCTCTTTAAAAAATTCTGCTACTAATTATTGTTTAAAATTACGTACAAACCCAAGTATATAGAGTGTAGAGAATAATGCACTAGACCGCAGCGTTTTAGTAAGCAGGTTCGAGCTCCATTCGGGCTATTACGTTCACTTTCGGACCAGTACCATTAGGAAAGGTTTTATGAAGATGCCCGTGGTGTAGTCGTTATCGTCGTAGGAAATGGACACGGCGACACGAGTTCAAATCCTGGACCAGGCTAATTGCATTTCACATAGCACTTATACCCTTGGGGAAGGTATGAATCCAATTCTTCTCCCTCAAGCTATGGGTCAATAGTAGGACAGACTAGGTTCTTCAGCTTTGGTTAGGCAACTAGTCTAGGAGAAGGAAAACTCTGAATTCAAACCTGTTAAACTCCGCTTAAAAATCGACCTTGTGTCATATCCTGCCCGAGCGGAGGGGTTGGTAAATAGTACCATTAGGAAAGGTATGAGCCCCCTTCAGTCACAGCTATGAGTTAAATAGTACTAGTACTGTTCTTCAAGGATGCTTTTAGCATTAAATAACCTGCAAGCATTGATATGCCATTAAACAAAGAAATCAAATCAAGTACATAGTATTGAACGAATCCTTATTTACAGTAACTTTATTTACGTATTTCTTAGTTACAGTAAATATAGCTGAATAAACAATATCATTATTCCTTTTCCAGATTCATCCAACTTCTAAAGTTAAGCAACATTCTATATTGTTAATATAATTGTGACAATTCAAAAACAGTAAATTTTAGATTTCCTTCGTGAGAATTTTACAATTGAAAATGCTTCAATAATTACACAGTATAAAACACCCAATAATTCTCTCTCTCTCTCTCTCTCTCTCTCTCTCTCTGTACATACATACTGACAAACAGACTCACTCACATTTATACACACACACACACACATATATATATAATCAATTCTCCCGTCGAGGATTGTTGTTTGGGAGAAACTGTGGCACATTAATGAACCATTCTTCTTTTATCAGCTCAACCAAAATATGTGACTGGTTCGAGACCAGTCTTCACCACCAAAAACCAATTGTTATATTCTCGTTTTCTTTTAAGATGCCCCGCTCTTCTCTTTATGCTTTTCGCTTTCGGTTCGTCTGTCGTCTCTCTTGCTGCAATTTTGTTCTCTTCGGCTCGTAATCACTTCTCTCTTTGTTTCATCTAGTCTTCTCGACCACAAGTTTTCATATTCTGACAGGGAGAGACAAGACCAAATTTTTATGTGCATATAACTTTATTACCTCGACGACGACTTTCACATATTACGAACTGCACGTATCAGGTGCTAAAGATGGAAATTTAGACAACCCGAGTGGGTCTCCCTGCTGACTGAAATAAAGTTATAAACTCCTTCTAAGCTTCTAGGATCGCTCTGTTACATGATTTTCTGGTCCAATAAAAGCCAAGATTTCAACTGTCCCTAAACTGTCAATAACTGCAAATGACATCTTAACGGTAAGAATCTTTTTAAACAATCTATACTACATATCAAATAGATTATACCAATCTTTTATTGAATTTCTCTTTAAAAAATTCTACAATTGATTATAGTTTAAAATTACGTACAAACCCAAGTATATAGAGTGTAGAAAGTAATGCACTAGACCGCAGCGTTTTAGTAAGCAGGTTCGAGCTCCATTCGGGCTATTATGTTCACTTTCGGACCAGTACCATTAGGAAAGGTATGAGCCCCCTTCAGTCACAGCTATGAGTTAAATAGTACTAGTACTGTTCTTCAAGGATGGTTTTAGCATTAAATAACCCGCAAGCGTTGATATGGCATTAAACAAAAAAATCAAATCATACCTGCGAATGTAGTTCAGTAGTTTGTATCTTAAACAGAACTAAATATCTCTCACATATAAAGGTTGATATGATAATTCATTTTATATATATATATATATATATATAAAATGTATTATTCAGTCCAGATAAACCGTAGTCGGGAATAATTCCGTCAGGACAAATTCATTCCACTATGAACATTTAAAATTTTCCGGGTAAAGAGCTCAATGTAACTAACATCACAGCGCAATAATTTCTTTAAGAAAAACAAAAATCGGTCACATTAGGATTATAAATTTATTTCCATCTTGTTATGGGTATTGATAAAAATCAATAATACTAAAAAAAAAACGGACTTCTTCAGATCCAATTGATAAATTAAATTACAAACATAATAGATACAGGAGGGAAGGGTGGGAGGTAGTAGAAGAGGGCTGAAGAGTTACCTCCCCGTTTACCCAACTCCGGTTTTTATTTTTAATTTTTTAATTTTTTTATAACCGGTTGGAATCACAGTAAATTAAATTCTAATTTTTTATTCTAATTATATTTCAACGTAAAATTCCAGATTTAATAATAATAATTTAGGGAAGTACGACATTTCTTAATAACCTTACGTAAGTATCCACTATTACTTATCTTCAATTAATTTCAAAATTTAAATATATATTCAAAATTTATATTCGAGCCTATTGATTCAGTTACCTTTCCATTGAAAAGTACGAGTTCGGTCATGAAATTCCTTAATTATTTCTTTATTCTGACCGAACGAATAATAATAATAATAATAATAATAAGAGTAAACAAAATGAAGGTAATTGTAAAACTCGAACAAATTGTCCCATGAATGGATTATGTAATTTAGATAATGTTGAATACCAAGGAATTATTTACCCAAAAGAAAATGTTAATATAGGAATTTCGTCCACAAAGTCAAGATACTCGAATCATAAATTTTCTTTCACCCATGAACATCTGAAAAACCAAACAGCCCTATCTAAGCAATCTTGGAGTTTGAAAAATAAAGGTTTGACACCTGAGATTCAATGGTCTATATTGAAAAAGTCAAATACTCCAAAACGCTTGGATAGTTGATGTAATCTGTGCCTAGAGGAAAAAATACAAATAATGATATACCCACACCCTGAAAATTCAGCGATGTGAATTAATAACTAGATTTAGACATAGGAATAGATGTAAACTATAGGCAAATATCATAGATAATGTTTAATAAACAAAAACGTAAGATTATTTTGAGGGAGAATGAATAAAATAAAATAAAGAGATGAGTAGGTACCATGGGATGTGCTCGTACTACAATAAAGTGCTGGAAACAATGATAGCCCATCCTACAAATTTGAATATAACTTTTACAATACCTTTTCAAATTTTGTGAAATATTGACAGAAGAAAGCTTGTCAAACTGGAATTCAGTCAATTTTCAAAAATTATTGCATCTTTATTTCTTTCCGAAAAGCATTTGAAAAATGTTCAATTTTAGGTTAACACTGTACGGAAATGAAGATAGCGCACCCAACAAAATTTTTATTCTGTTTCCTTATTACTCACAATAACGCTATAGAAACAGATCAAAACAGGACACATACGCTATTCTGACTTGTGCCACAATATTTTTACGTCCAAATTAAAAATTACAAAGCTTTCACTGTGGGAAGAAGGTGTGCCTCATTAGAAATCGAAAAAGCTCAAATAAAAGTATTAGGTGACAAATGATTCTTGTTTTCGGTTACTGCTCAGGATGTAAAGAAATCTAGAAAGGTGATAAGTAACTTTTTGCAAGATCCAGAAGCGTATGGGACCAAGAAATTAACTGGACGTCCACCGAAGCGGAGCCCAACCGCCCATCAAAGAGTGCTATAAGAAGCTTCAAGGAAAGGAAACCTTCAAACGTCCTTAGATTTAAACGTAACACTTAGGAGACTTCGACAGATTTTAAATTCCTCAAAAGGCTTCGTATACAAGAAGAGAATAACAACACCAACACTAATGAAGATGCACAAGAAAAGACGATAGGAGTGGGTGCAGGAGAAGGTACAATGGAATGCTGAGAATTGGTCAAAAGTCAACTTAGATGGACGGGATGGATTTCAGTTCTATTGGCATGACTAATGAAAAGTGGCATAAATTTTCAGCAAGCGCTCGTTTGGAGGAGGATCTTTGATGATATGGGGAGCATTTTCTATTAAAGGTAAGGCAAGTTTGGTTAAAACGGAGGGAAAGCAGAATGCGCAGAAATATACTAAAATCTTAGAAAAAAATCTCCTTTCATTCTTGGCCAATAATTACCAGAATGATGTAATATTCCAGCAAGAAAACGCTGTGATTCACATAGTGAAGTTGACAACAAAATGGCTCCAAGACCACAATACTGCTACTTTGAATTGGCCTGCAAATTCTCCTGGCCTGAATCCCATCAAAACCCTCTGGGGTATATATTAGCAAGACAGGTTTACGCTGATGGGAGATGATTTGAAGATAAAGAAATGCTTTGGTGCGTCGTTAAGGAATGCTGGGAGCAATATCCAATGATATACCCTTAAATCTGATGAATTCGCTGAATAACTGGTGTGTAGATGTGCTACAAGGAAAAGGATGTGAATGTAAATATTAATCAGCTTATTTGTTTGTTTTGGAATTTATTTGTTTTTAGTGGGGAAGGTCCCTGTAGAACCAGTCACATTTTTGGATGAGCTGATAACAGAAGAATATATATATATATATATATATATATGCGATCTATCTATCTATCTATCTTCAACTTTTCCACACGAACTGTTGTAGGAAATAGATACAATGGCCCAAGTTCATGTTCTGGAGAAGGCTGTTTGCTTTGGGAAAAGTATTATTCTCCCTCCGGCATCAAGTAAAATGTAGTGCAGACTGAGCTTTTTGAACTTGGTTGTTGAACCGGTTTAGGATAAGGAAAAACTCATAATTCAAACCTTTTAAATTGTCGGTTGGAACGTTTTCAGTGTTTGTTTTAAAACGTTCGGTAGGAAAAAGGTTTACTAATAGTGATAGTGATTTTTAGTTATTAAAAATATCTAATATGTTGGTGTCTGTAATAAATGCTATTTTATTTATGTTTTTTTTAATGTTTTTTATGCATATTGCTTCTAGGATTTGTAATCGTTTTTAATGATTGTTTTATATATAATTGTTGTATTATCTGCGAGAATCTTCCTTACGTCGGAAGATGTAAGTTGGTGAGTGTTATAGTCGTGTTCTATAATTAATGTTGTTTTATGGCGCTATTTTCAGAAAGGTGATAAGTAAGACGACAACATAATATGATGGTTGTATAGCCAATGTAGGAATTATTATTGTATTCGAAATGGACATATAAATTTATGAAATATTTGGTTTGGCTTCGGTGTATTTTAGCGGAGTTGGTGTTATTCTAAACGATAAGGTTTGATGTTTTAAATTTAGTGTAGTAAATGAAAAGTTTAACTTGTTTTTGTTTTTCGATAGGTTCAATGTGTCTTTTTATAATGTTGGTTATTGTCTGTTCGTCTAATTTGTAGTTATAGTGTATTTGATTTCTGTAATATAGATTAATTCTGTTGGTATTGTTATTGTTGGTAGTGTTATTATATGTTATAACATTAAAATTAAAAATCATAAACCATGTTCCATTGACGTTAACAAAACTTGCTTGAATATATATATATATATATATATATATACTTACAAACCATCCAAATAAGACAAACAAAACTTGCTAAGCATTGCTTATGTAGCAAAAGCAAACTCATAATCAACGTTACTTTATGGAGTCCTTCACATGGACTCCATATATTAGCGACCAGGACTAACATATTTCAACTTTGTGAGGACACTGGATGCAGTCTAGAAGACCTGCCAAGAGCGATGGATGATAGGGACAGATGGCGAGAGAGAGAGTAAGGAAACTCCGTGCTATCAGCCCGAATTGATGATGATAGTAAGTAAAGTTGGCGACCCAAGTTGAGAGTAACCCGAAGACTCCCTTTTCAATAGCTACTACACCGAGGTGTAGGGGAGGGCGCCACTCCATTCTCTAGATTGCGCAATTTTACCCTTGATCCTTACCTTATAATGCTGAGCCTTAAGCAAGGTGGCATCAAGTACCATTTTTTTAGTCTTTGGTATGACTCGAGCTGGGATTGAATCCCGGTCTCCCGGATCATTGACGAACAATCTATTCATTAGGCCAATGACCAAATTGGTGACCCAAGTTGAGGGTGACCCGTTGGCTCCCTTTTCAATAGCTACTACACCGAGGTGTAGGGGGGCGCTAAACCATTCTTCGGGTTGCTTCACTTTACCCTTGATCCTTACCTTATAATGATGAGTGTTAAGCAAGGCGGCATCAAGTAACATTTTTGAGTCTTTGGCATGACTCGACTTGAGATTGAACCCTGGTTTCCAGAACCATTGACGAACATTCTACTCATTAGGCCATATATATAAATGTGTTTATATATGCATATATATGTAAGTATATTAATATGTATGTATGCAGAATACTGCTGGAGGAGTTAGGACGAACTTATAAGTGATGTTCTCCTGAGGACGAGCAGGTGTTGGACGACCAGCAAAAACTTATCTACAACAACTCTGTATGGATACAGGACGTAGTCTAGAGGACCTGCTGAATGTGATGGACGAGAGATGACTGGTGAGAGAGAGAGAGAGAGAGAGAGAGAGAGAGAGAGAGAGAGAGAGAATCAGGGAAATCCGTGCTAGCGGCAAGACATCATGATGATGATATATATATATATATATATAAATATAAGTGTATATGTATATATATATGCGTGTATATATATATATATATACGTATATACATGCATATATTTGTATATATATATATATATATATATACATATATGCATATGTATATTTGTATGTGTATGTGCGTGCATGTTTGTGTGAGTATTTATTTAAAATGTAAATAAGCTGAAATTGTTTCAGAAAGTATATTATTATTATTATTATTATTATTATTATTATTATTATTATTATTATTATTTCGAGTCATACGTTTCTAGCTTCCTATCTTTAACATCGAGAGATAAGCACACCTCAAATAGGAGGAAAAGATAAGATGGCCGCCCATCTAATCCTTCTTCTGCACTTCCTGTTCGTTGCAAAATGACAAATTAAAAAAAAAGCCTAAATAAACACTCAATAGAGTTTGTGAAATCTTTTTTTTTAAATTTAAACCTTCTAAGACGTCTCGCATAGAAGTATGACTTGCGAACCCGATTCGCAGGTCATTGCAAATGATTTAAGTCTTAACTGAGTATCCTATTATTATGATCTTGTGTTCGACTAAGTTTAACTTTCTTCCAAGTGAACTCGGAATATTTATATATATATATATAGTTGTGGTCATAAATAATTGAATATTTCATTTAACAATTTAATTCTATTATATATATGCATATATTTATAGCGATGGATTATAGAGACGGAAGAAGAGAGATACTCAGGAAAATCTGAGCTAGCTGAGTGACTTGTTGATGATATATATATATACTCTCTCTCTCTCTCTCTCTCTCTCTCTCTCACACACACACACACACACACACACACACATATATATATAGTAGTGCCCATAAATAATTGGATATTTCGTTTAACGATTTAATTCTATTATATATATATATAATAGAATTTAATTATTATTATTATTATTATCAAATTTAATCCCATTATATATATATATGCGTGTGTGTGTGTGTGTGTGTGTGTGTGTGTGTGTGTGTGTGTGTGTGTGTATAATAGAATTAAATTGTTTATGGGCACTACTATATATATATATATATATTATCCTCATCAAGTCACTCTACTAGCATGGATTTCCCTAACTATCTTCCGCCTCTATCATCCATCGCTCCCGCATGGTTTTCTGACTCAGATGTAGATGAGTTCTTGTCTGTCGGCTAACACTAGCACGTCCATATGTAGGGGTCCATATGAGTTCGTCCTTGATTCTCCAGTAGTGTCCCGTATATCCTGTTCGTCTTACTTGGCTAGTTTTAGAGGTAAGTGGCCATAGAGTTGTTGTTTTTTGGAATGTTGCTTCGAGGAATTGTTGATTTGTTCAAAATAGTTCGTAAAAGAAATATTCAAATATTCATCAGGAGTTTCATGTATATATATATATATATATGTTTTATTTTATCGGATAGGTTTGACCTATCTGATGAAATAAAACATTTTTTCCGAGCAGCAGTCATGTCCATACTACTATATGAATGCACCACATGGACGCTGACTAAGCGTATAGAGAAAAAGCTTGACAACAATTGCACGAGAATGCTACGAGCTACATATAACGAATTCAAATGTTTTCAAAGATCTGAGTGCTGGTAATAATTGGTTGCTTTATAATATATCACTTTAGTTTACGTTCATCTCTATGAAACAAGTTCTTTAAGACTTTTCCTTTTTTTAAATGGTTAACAAAGTTATATTTTCACCAGCGTTCTTTATCGTTCGATGATCTCTGCAAAGATCTTTTGATATCTCCAAAGTTAATATTCCCTAATTCAATGACTTTGTTATATTCTGTTTTTCCGAAGTTTTATATAGTTTTCTTTACACATGTTCCAACATATATAATCGACAAATATATTTTTATTAGATTTCAGAATTCGTAAGTTGATGTACATTTCATCAGGATATTAACTTCAGTCACTTTATTTTCGTAAATTCCAAATATCTCAAAGACTAACCTTTGCAAAATAGCAGATAATTTAGTTAAATATTTTACCAAGCGTGGGAAGAAACGAGTTTAAATTTGATCAATATTAGTTTAGATGTTAGTAAGTTATTGAGGTTGATTCCTGTATATTATAAACTCGGACAAGTCCTCGTTTTTCTTTGCTATTTTTTATGCATTTTCTTAATCCTTGTACAGATTCACCTATGTAATCCTAAAAGTTAGTGCGTCTTCTTATTTTTGACATATAGTCTGTCTATTATTATCGTTCTATTCCTTTGAGAGTTTTTCACACCAGCGTTTGCAGATACTTTTTGATTTGATTTTAAATGACAGCAAGTCTCTTTAAGTCTGGCAGATATTTATTATGTTCTGATCCGGATAGCCTCCACTTATCCTCTTATTTACAAGACCTATTGTCCTTTTACCAATCCCTAGTGAGTTTTTCACACCAGTATTAGCTGATGGTTTATCACTGGAATCTGAGTGACAGCACATCTCCTCAAATGTCCAGGACTCTTCTCGGTATTCAGGCCGATCTTAACAATTCTTTATTCAGGATGGTCTCTGTTCATCCTCCGATTTCACAGTCGACAATGCTACGAGCTACATATAACGAATTCTGGAAGCAACATTCCCCAAACAGCAGCTGTACGGCCACCTACCTTCTATATCTAAAATCATTCAAATCAGATGAACAAGACATAAATAAACAGGCTGCACTATCGTAGCTTCTCTGTTTATATATATATATATATATATATATATATATATATATATATATATATATGAAAACTTGGTCTATTTAACGGCTTTTTTTTCCTGTTCTCTTCATCTGTTGTAGTTTCCTTAGAAATATACAGAAGGCTTTAATTTCGGGGCATCTCTAACGTTTTTATAAACAGTAATTTCAAGTGACTCGTCTACACATTCTGTCTATCTATCTATCTACCCAATGATATTATTTTGTTTCCTGCCTCTGTTGTAGTTTCTATTATAAATAAGAGACATTATTTTCAGAGCGCTCTTTGTATTTACATAGAATTCTTAGAATAGATATTTTTTTCTTTCTTTTCTTCCTCAGTCGTGTGACTGAAACAGTAATTAAAGAGAGTGAAAGATGAAAAGAGGACGAAAATTTAATTGGCCTGTAAACACTTGACCGTTCCATAAACGAATATGTCCGCTGTCCGAAATGAAAAATAAACAGCCGACCCAAAGAAATCAAAGGCTAACCAGGAATTCAGGCGGAAAAATACTCTTGCTTTGTCATGGTTATTTACATCAACTATTTTAGAATTTTGCTCTGTGTGCTTCCCCGGCGGAGGATGAAGTCTGGGTCTTTGTGGGTGGGTGGGTGGGGTTACAAGCAGGGTGAGTGTCCCAAGGAAATGGGTGAGGCAAACTAGCATGAATGGTGGGAATAGAACTTGACAAAACAAACAGAAATTTTACACTTTATAGGATTTTTTAAACGGTTGTTGTGCTGACATAATTATTATTCAATCTGGCTTCACATTTTTTAAGCTCAAAAGTCAATTATATTTGACTAGCAGCACCCGTGTAAATTTAATTTATTGTAAGTTTTCTTTTTCTAATTTTTTTACGTGTATTTACAAATAAATTTACGTAAGCTTAAATGAATTTTTTTAACTTTTTTAATTACATACGCTTGTGTCATAACTTTTGTATCAATTATTTTACAGATTTATAATTACTCTTTTCATAGCAAATTAACAAATAAATTGTTTTAGGGTTTGACAATTTAAATGCCAATACAGAAAATAAACTTTTAATCTTACAAATGGTCGGGCAGTGTTCCGATTCAATATCAAGCATTTACAGATGATTCTTAAGATCGATCTTTCGGGCAAACAAACTCTAAATGAAATGGCTGACATTCGTCGATATTTCATAGCAGTTTGAAGATTTATTTTTCCCACAATGCAAAAATAAATTGTGATATATAATAGACAGGAAATAGTCTATCACTTTTACAAAGAAGTTAATCTAGCAAATAAATAAGAGTAATTAGGTCAATTTGGATTTAATATCTATTGTCATCTGTTTGTATTTACCCAGCTACAACTGGCCTAACGAGTAGAGTGTTCGCCAATGGTCTGGTAGACCTCAGGTCGAGTCATATCAAAGACTCAAAAACTCTCAGCATTATAAGGTAAGAGTAAAGTGGAACAATCCAGGGAATGGAGTACCCTCTTCCCAACGCCTCGGTGTCGTAGCTATTGAAAAGGGAGCCTCGACTAAGGTATTTCCTCAATCTTTCTGCCACGATCAGCATGTAATGCAAGGTCAATTTCTAAATGGAGTATAACTGGTTTGAATTCATAGTTTTCCTTCACTAAAGTGATAGCGTTCAGTATGATGCCTTATTATTTAACTATAGTTTGTCGAGAGTGAAGAAGAAATGAATTCTTGCCTTTTTGGAGGGAATTAGCTCGAAGTGATGCACAAACAACTTTGTCTTGGATTAGAACTTGGGTCGACGTGTCTATTTCCAACGACGAAAACCATGCACCTCCATTTTCATTGTATTTTTATCTCTTAAGGAATAAGAACCGAAAAATTTATTAAGCTCGATCAATTCGTTGTTTTAAGGAATATTTTATTCTTTATGAAATATCACGAATTTTTTTATGCTTAAAAATAAACATCCAAAATAAGTTATCAAAATAAGCGTCCTTCATTTGTTTTACTAATCTCTCTCTCTCTCTCTCTCTCTCTTATCATCAACTTTCTCTCTCTCTCTCACCAGTTCTCCCTCTCTCTTTCTTCCGATTCCTTCTCTCTTCTCTTCCTTTATTTTCTCCTCTCTTCTGTCTTTAACTATTCCATTACATTGATAAGCATCTGATGTATAGCGTTATCACTTTCTTTTTCTTCCTTTTTATTTCTTCTTTTCCTTTCTTTCAGACGAATGGCAAGTTCTTTTTCTTCCATATGAGGTGATGACAAGATGTTACATTTGAACACATGCGTTCATTAGATGTGTGCAGAAATTTCCTGTGCTCATTTTGGAAAATTAGATACTGAATACATAGTTGAAATATGTATTTTGTCGGAAACTTTTGCACACACTAACAATCAATATAACTTGAATACGTCGACAAAGGGCAATGATTAGCAAGGCAAACTTGCAAATCAATTAATTGTGAGTTCGAACCTCACTTTGTGTCAGAATCTATGCTATAATTAGTTTATGTTTGAATAAGGGATTGACAGAGTCTTTTATTTGGCATGAAGTGTATTACTTTAAAAAGAATTAAATTCCTGTATCCAGAAACCGTATAACTAGTTAGGTCAACTCAGTGTAATTGACTAGTGATGACCGTTAAGAACAGTTCGAAAGTCAGGCCCACATTGAAAGATTGCTAAGTCAGGTAACTAAAATCCTAGAAGTTAGATTTAAACTTTAAATCAATAACCCGGGAGTTGACAGAGATTAGTTTGTGTCGTCCTTATTTCTATCTATGGTCCTGGCTAATTCCCGGCTGTCTTACCAAGTCCGTTATGTATCAAAGTAGATGAATAAAGAAATGTGTTACCAAGAAAATGTTTTCGTAAAGAATATCCGAGTGAAGAAGAGATAAATAAAGAAGCGGAAGAAAGAACGACAAAATATCTATCCAACAGCTTTGACTAACGGTCATCCTTAAACTACCTGTTCCGTTCAGTACTTATATGATTGATTTTAACAGTAGGTCAACCCGTCTAGGGTTATTTTGAGTCTCGAGTTGAAGGAATCACGCTAACCATACGTTCATATTTACATTCTCTACGTAGTTGCCTCTTTAGAGGGTTTTTTTTTTCACACGTTACTATCAAATACGACTGATTTTTAAACAAATCTATTTGACCTTTAGATGGGCCTTAAAGTAACTATCATTACGAGTCTTAGTGGACCCGGAAGTAATGGCAATAAAAGTGTACTCCAACCGACTCTGATGTAGTTTAATGTTATACCCAAGTCACTCTTTCTGTGGTCGGTTACCATCAATGTATTGAAAGCTCTGACGACAGGGTTGAGTACTTAGAAAAGTGATCTCTTAGTAACAAAAGGAAGTGTAAGCAATATGGGGCCTGTCTTCCAGATTAAACGAAGCGGGAAAATATTTGATGACTAGTTTCTACCGTATCCTTCTGCGTTGTTCATTGGGACAATTTTCACACTTGTTGACAAACTCGTTATTCACGGAGTGTGGCGAAAATCCGAACTACATTCGATTCACAGGTGGTGTTCAAATTTCAACTCCCTACGACTATTATCTTGTCTAGCCTTTTTTTTTAATGTCAGGATCCTTTACTTTTTCCTGGTTTGATCACAAAAAAAGATTTAAAATAAAATTTCTAATGAATCTTTACCCTTCTCTTTACTCGTCATAATGTTATATGCTCGTATTTATGAAGTGTTTACTTTTCCTCAGCGTCCAAATTGCTTTGATTCATCCACTCTTCCTTCTCTCTTTTATCGCTCTGTATCGCACACTCGCTCTCACTTGACTTCCTCCCCTTTCATTTCCTCTTCCTCGTTTGTCTTTCCCCTCTATTTAACACTGTTTATACGGTAATAGTTTCTCGGGGAAAAGATACGGATCTCAATTCGACCTCATTTGTCGGGAGAACGAATTGAGAGGAAAAAAGTAAAGACAAGCGAAGCGATAAAAAAGTAACCAGAAAACTCATGGAAATAACTCGATGAATGGTTATTAAAAAAGAAAGAAAGAAAGAAAGAAAGAAAGAAAGAAAGAAAAAAGGGGAAAAGAAAAAATCAAAGAAAATGAAAAAAAGAAGCATTAAAAAAGAAAGAAAAAAGAAAAAATGAACGAAAAAAAGAAAAAGAAAGAAAGAAAAGAAGAAAATGAAAAAGAAAAAGAAAGGGAAGATAGGAAAGAAAAGAAAAAAGAAAGAAAGAATGATATTCATTATTATGAAAGAAAGAAAGAAATAAGAAACAGAAAAAAGGAAAAAGAAAGAAATCTAAAGAAATTGGGTTATACGTAGAAAAAGGACAAAACCAGAAAAAAATTATGAAAAAAGAAAAAAAAAAACCTTAAAAAAAGCAAAAAAGAATATTAAACAGACAAGAAAATAAACCAAAAAATGAAAAAAAAAAAAAGAAAAAAGATAAAAGAAATAAATGAAAGAAAAAGTAAAAAGTAAAAGAAAGATGAGAAAGACGAATATGAGGAGAGAAAAAGAAACGAGGAAGAAATATAAGAAATTAAACGAAAAGAAAGGAAAATGCCAGAAAGGAAAAGCAAGAAATATGAGAAAAATAAAGAAAAAATATCAGCAGAAAGACAGAAAAAGAAACAAAATATGATTGCCATTATGAAGAAAGAAAGGAAAAGTGAGAGAAAAAAAAATTAACAAGAAAAACAGACAAAACTGAAAGAAAATCAGAGAAAAGAAAAAAGAAAAAGAAAAACACCGAAAAATTACGGAAAAGAAAAAAGCGAGAAAAAGAAAGAAAAAGAAAAATGATGAGAAAGAAACAAATAGCGAATGAAAAAGAAAAAAAGGACATAAAAGAAAAAAGAAAGAAAAAGAAAACAGAAAATAAAACAAAAAAATAAAAGGAACGAAAACGCATGAATAATCAGACAAGAAAAAAAGGAAAAAGAAACAAAGAAAAAGGAAAGAAAGAGACAGAGGCAGACAGAGAGACAGACAAAGAAATGTTGAAAAATAATTAAAGACAAAAGAAAAGAAAAGAGAAAAAAGAAAAAAGAAGAACCTAAAAAAAAGAAAGAAAAAGAAGAAAGAAAAAAGAAAAGAAAAGAAACGAAATGAAAAAGAAAAAAGAAAAGTGAAAGAAAAAAGAAAAAGAAAACGGAATATGGGAAATAAACAAATAAAGACAGAACAAGAAAAAGAAAGAAAAACAAAATTTTAAAAAATGAAAGAAAGAAAATTGAAAGAAAGGAAAAATAAGATATAAGAAAAAGTAAGACAAAAAAAGGAACAAACAGGAAAGAAACAAAAAAAAAAAAAAAACTAAAAAGAAAAAAAAAAAACAAGTAAAAAAAAAACAGTATTTCGGTTGATCCTTCCATGGAAAAGGTAAGGTCCTCATGGTTAATGTGTTGAACAGCCACATTGTTGTATGTAATTTCGAACTTAACTCATGCTATTAAGCACACTTTCGAACTGATACACTTGGGAAAGGTATGAAGCCCCTTATCTCACTAGTTATGGGTTAAATAGTACCACTACTTTTCTTCTATGAAAATGGTTTTCGCATTAAACAACCCACGAAACAAAGAAGCCAAAACTTCATAAGGAAAAAGAGACCATTTTTTCCCTTACAAACCTTGAACTTTTCTTATGAATTACACACTTAAAGAAGGTTGTAGAATGGACCAGCCGAAACGTTACGAAACAACCCCAACAAGATATGGTTTAGCACATTGTCGGAGTATAATGAGTACCACGTCAGGCTAGTAAACCAATTACTACACTTTGTTAGTTCGTTCACCTTTTTTGTCAAGTCCCGTTTTAAGCAGCGGTTCTAGCCAGATCACCGAAGTTAAGTAACAATCGGATTTCCTAGTACATTGATGGGCGACTATTTAGTAAGAGAAGGTACTGTATGGAGCCTGAGGCTCGCGTGTCAGACTTCGCGGAGCTTAGTCAATAACAAGAAGTACAATTCTACTTCTAATTTGGCATTTTAATGCCTCTTAATCTTATCGATAAAAAGTATCTTATATTTTCATTAAAATATTTATACGAATCAGCTTTTACACTCATTATCACCAACAAGGTGTGCCAACAACAAGGATACTCTTAACTCTCTCTCTCACCATTCCTCCCTATAGCCATCGTTCTTGATAAGTCCTCTAGACGGCATCCAATGTCCGCACAGAGCTGATGAGTGTAATTTTTTGTTGGTGTATCGGTGTAAGAGTTCATAAGAGAACATCACTGATGAGTTCGTCTTTACTTCACCAAAGTGCCTAGCATGTCTTACACGTCTTGCATGAATTGTGAGATGGTATGTAAGTGGCCATACAACCGCTGTTTTTGTGACGTTGCTTCCAGGATTTATTCAAAACGGCACATAGCATCCTTGTTTACTTTCCATTTAGCTTTTTCTCTAAGTGTTTCGTTAGATCCAGTTGGTGGGTCCTTACAGTAGTGCTGATTCGACTACAACTTGGAAAAATTCCAGTTTTATTTTATCAGAGAGTTCAGATTTCTCACTAGTCATTAACCATGCTTTAACCATGCTAATGATGATATTGCATTCAGTAGATAAGACATTGCTACCGAAGCATACAAATTGGCTTTATAATTTCATAGACAAGCCATTTCATGAGGAGGTGACACCACTTTGATTGAACCAAATGAGTTCTGTTTTATCTGCGTTTCTGTAATGACTAATGACTCTTGCTGCCTGCTCCAGGTTATGCAACTGAGATTCAACTCAAGCGAGTGCATTTGCAACGAATGCCACATCAATTTTCGTTACTTAAACATTTAATACTTTTATCTTTAAAGCAAAGATATACCCCGAACCATTCTGGTTGTGTACAGATTTTAATGTAAGAAAACTCTGGCAAATCATTTTATGGTCTAAATTGGGACCTTTAAATTCGACTTATGCAAGAGAGCATACGAGAAGATAATAAGGTTGGTTTCATTTCATTTCATTTCTTTTTCAATGGCATATGAACCTTCGTGGCTTATTTAATGCCATCTTTCAAGAGGAGCAGCAATTCAACCCATTTCTGGGGGATCAGGAGGTTCATGCCTTTCTCAAAGGTATTAGTTTGAAAGTGAATGCAATAGCACGAGTGGAGTTCGAACTTGCTTCCTACGTTGTCATAACCCAGCCCGTTAGCCACTACACCAGGGGGGATTCCCCCTCCCAAAGTAATGAAAACGTGTATTCTCTATTTAATTAAAAATCAATTTTATCTTCTTCAAAATAATTTCTTTGGGATGACACATCACGATAAAAACAGGGCAGATAGTCTTCAACTGACACTGCCAACAGGTAGTTCATCACAATCATGTCCTCAACAATTCTAAAATGGCAATTACGGAGCTAGTATCACAGGAAAATTCTTTGGGACCAAAAACTTGTTGATAGCATTACGCTTATCATTATTCTTGCATACCATTTTCATAACACATTTAACAATATCAGTGAGTTCTATTCTCACTGCGTACCCCATTCTTTTAGTGTTGTGCTATATAAAGTCAAGCTAAGTAAATAATCTGACTTACAGTCAAGTCACATTAAAATCGTTGATTCCGCTTGATCATTGTTCTGAGTAGCTATGAACCTGCTCAGTACTTCGTGGGTGACCAATTTGTACGGTTCGGTCTTTGTACCAGACGAATTAAAGCTTCGTAAATAATTACACAGATTGGATGTTTTCATACGTCTTCAAGGTCAAACACTGATCAGTTGATTTTGAACCAAGATTGTTAACTTTTTTTTTAATAAGGTTCCATTACTTTTTAGACAGGCGGTATATTTTCTCGTGACTGTAAAATCGTAACTTTCAGTACCCTTCCTAATTTCTCACGGTTTCTTTCTTCTTTCCGCCACCCTCTAGGTCGCCGGAAACGATGTTTGTTTATTTGTTTTGACGATGTTCAGTGAGTTTGATCTCCGTAGCAACCAAACAACAGGTGAAGAAACCGGTGTGAATGAAGAAAGGAGAGAGAGAGAGAGAGAGAGAGAGAGAGAGAGAGAAAAAGAGGAAACTTAGCTGGTGTTTTGACATCCGGGTTTTCTATGTTATCTTCAGTTTGCATGTCACCTGTGACAATACAGTCTTTGATTCTTGATTCATTATGTCAGGTGTCCAAAGAAAGATTTTATGAAAAAAAATTTAAAAAAATAAAAAAAAATTAAAAAAATAAAAGAAAAAACACAAACCTTCTCTGCTTTACTTCATCCCTTACTCCAATCCTTCCTCCTGTTTCTCCTCCTCTCTCAGACATTCTCTTTTTATGTATATATATATATATATATATATATATATATATATATATATATATATATATACAGAAAAAGAGAATTTCTGAATAACCCACAAAGGATGATATGCCATTTAACAAAGAATAAAAAAATACGAAACAAATATGAATGACATTGAAAGGATTTTTGTGGGTTATTTATTGCCAAAGACATCATTCTGGAAGAATAGTAGAGGTTCTATTTAACCCATCGCTGGGAGAATAAGGGGACTCATAACTTTCCTAAGGGTATTAGTTTAAAGTTTAAAGCGAAACTTTATATATATATATATATATATATATATATATATATATATATATATATATATATATAGCAAATATATATATAGCAAATATATATATTGCGTAGAAGACCAGTCAATAACCTTTTGGGCTTACGAGATAACTGTGGTCCATGACGATATTGATACTTTTATTTGGGAATAAGTTAAGGATTCCAATTATCATTATATTAATTATATCCGTTATATCAAGAATTAAAAATTACGTTCATCGTGAACGAAAACCTAACAAAATTGTAGGAGAAATCCCCTTGGCGTAGTGGCTATTTTAATAGAAATCTTATTATGTGCTGTTTTGCTGGTTTCTGGTTAAATAATTATAACGGCAATTTTTGCAATACACTAGATAACTCGTAAAAACATTGGTTTGGTTGGGTTTCATTGCATATCAACCATTGTAGGTTATTTTACGCCAAATCCTCTTTGTACACATATTCTAAATCGGTAAGTCAACAAAGTTAAATAGTTCCAAGTATTGCTATATATCACTAACAATTCCATCAAACATCAGTCATTTGTTTACACACAGTTAAATGATCAAACAGTTCTATTTCTATCAATTCAGTTTAGCATACGGCACTCAGTTGAAATGTCTATCAGTTCTATTTGACTCATAATAAGGACACCATCAGGTGCAACCACTCGGGGAAAGAGTGGTCCCGGGAGCGATGGCAATGAAGGGGTACTAAAGTTTCCCCAAATGATTGAATATTATGCCAAACATTTCGTTCTTTTTAATTTTTATTCAGCCATGAACAGGGCAATTTAAATGTGTCGTTGTTCTTTGTTGTTGTTTGGGTTTTATGGTATATCATCTTTGTAGGTTATTTAATGCCAAATCTATTTTTATACAAATAATCAGTCTTATTTCAAACAATTCAGTTTAGCATATGTTCACAGTGGACCTGGGAACGATGGCAATGAAGGGGTACCCCGCATTTCCCAAAGCTCCGGCATCACTGGAACCTCACCATCAGATTGTTTAGTATCATATCCAGGACACCCGTTGGGGGGGGGTCTCACGCCCCTGCAAAGGGGCAGTCGGTCTACAGTCCCAGCCGACTAGGCAATACACGGAGCTAAATGTAAAAACAATTTTATTTCAGATAAATCAGTTTAGTATAAGTATGCAGTTTAGATGTCAAAACAGTTCTACTTCGAGCAATTCAGTATAGCATAAGTACGCAGTTTAAATGTCAAAACAGTAAACTTTCGAAACCCCGGTTTATTTCTATTTAACCCATTGATAGAACCTCATCAGGTGCTACCAATCAAAGCCACAGTGAACCTGGGAGCGATGGCAATGAAGGGGTACCCACCTTTTCACAAAGCTCCAGCAATACTGGAACCTCATCAGATTGTTTAGTGTCATATCGTTGGTGGGGTCTTTCCCCTCTGCAGAGGTGCAGTCGGTATATTCTCCAGCTCTAGCCAACTGGGCCATTTAAATATATGATGTATCTTTTGAATTATATTCAAATTTAACAATCACTCGTAAAAATGAGAAAGTCCTCAGCATTTTATTACCATTAGTAGTGTAATGTTTCAAATGTGTGGTTGATATTTTATTTTAAAGGCTAACGTGTTTGCTATAGATTTTATATTTTTAAAAGAAATTTTTAAAGAAATTAATGAAATAATTTTCTCAAAAAAAAAAAATATATATATATGTATATATATATATGCTGTTAAAAATTTCAAAGATTTGCTTTAAAAACCAAAGATCTTGACATTTGCGATTCACATTTTTGTAGCGAAACAAGTATCATCAAAGTTTTCGGTAGGATCAAGAGTTCAATTGTCTCAAACAATTGTTATCTACTAAGGTGGCAAGAAAATTATAGAAACCAAAGAAAAAGTTTAGATCTGTGCTCCTGAACGACTCTGCAAAAAAGGAACTATTTTCGTAAGCTGTCGATGAAGAATAGAAAATGCATTTCCAGCATGCCCCTTTATATATATATATATATATATATATATATATATATATATATATATATATATAATAAAAGATAGTATGTAGATTCGAAGAATGCATAAAATATACTTGCTTCTACAATGACACAACAGTTCTATAATCAAAAATATTAAAAAATTCATGTGGATCATTGGGCAAAAGTCTGAGAAAAAGTGACAAATGAATGATTGATTGATTTTAACTGCATGTCAACGCATCTGGGTTATTTTATGCTCAGTGGCTAAAGAAGCGCGTTCATTCTATGCTTATATTTACACCTTTGGTGTAGTTTCTTAAATTTTTTCACAAGGATATATGATATTAAGTATCCCGATCAAATACGAAAATTCGCTCATATTTGCATAGTTTTAAGGATTCTTATCTAATACCAAAAATATAAATAATTTCAAGTAATTATTTCTATTTAATAATAATCATTTGTTTTCAAACAGTAATATAGTTTTAATTAATAAATAATAATCCTTGGCGAACAATTATAGCTTCAAGTAACGATTCTTAATAAAGATAATTTACAGTTATATGGCATCAAGTATTCCTATCTAATAAACTGATAAATTGTGGTGGGATTCTAACAGGTATTACCAGTTAGAATCAGAAGTGACCTGAGAGTAATGGCGATGAAAGAGTACCTCACATTTTCTAGATCTCCAGAATTGGAGTCTCACCATCAGATGAAGTCTAATGTTATACCCAAGACACTCCTTTTGGAGAGAGGGTCTTACTCTTCAGCAGGAGTTACAGTCAACATATTGTAGGCCCCGCTGACAGGAGGCTGAAATCAATTATTATCAGGGGGTGTCCTCGTGGTGTAATGGTTAAAGCGATGGACTGCGGAATCGTAGTACGCGAGTTCGTACTCCAGTCGCATTATTACGTTCACTTTCGGGCAAATACCTTTGGGAAAGGTATGAACCCCCTTATCCTCCCAGCTATGGGTTAAATGGTACCACAACTGTTCTTCTACGAGAATGGTTTTGGCATTAAATAACCTACAAAGGTTGATATGCCATTAAACAAAGAAACCAAACCAAACCAAATCAATTATTATCAGATGATAAAACTTGAGACCTTATAATTATGCCCTTATTATTGGCATTAAGAATGATTACTTGTAGTAATAATTACTTACAAAAGATTATTATTAGTTACAGGAGACAACATAACTGCGTTCAAACAAATGACGGTTATTAGATTGAAATAATTATTTGAAACCATACAATAATCAGTATTTGATAGGAATACTAGGAACAACACAATAATCAGTATTTGATAGGAATACTTGAAACCCTACTATAATCAGTTTTTGATGGGAATACTTGAAACCATCCAATAATCAGTTTTTGATAGGAATATTTGAAACCATACGACAGTGTGCAAATTATTTCTATGGGATAGGAATACTTGATATCACATAGTTGTGAATTATTTGTATAAAGAATATTTACTTGAAGCTAAAATTGTTCTCTGAGGATTACCATTAGTTACCTGAAACCACATAATTGCTTACAAAAAATGTCGAATAACCAACCAACCAACCAACCAACCAACCAAATCGAATATTCATTGATTGTATGTGAGGTCAAATCAACAACAATGAAGCCGTAAAGAATCCACCCAGTTCTTCCAGCGTGCAACCCTGAATACATTGCGTATGTTAGTTGAGCGCCTCAAGATGTGCATTTTTTCACCCTGAAATCAAAATAACTACAAAGTATATATTTCAAGATAATCGGGATATTTCCGATCAGATATTTCACTGTTTTTTCTTTTTTTTCATTTTATTTTTTGTAAGTCTTGTGAACGCGATCTCGATAGGTGATAACTTACTTTCCCCTCTGTTCAGATGTCTCGTTGATAACTTGTAAGAAATACCCGCAATGTAAAAGGATACAGAACAATAAACAACGTGGAACGACATGTTCTTCATCTTTCACATACACATACACACGCACACGCTCATTCGCACGCATATTCATGTATACACGGGTGCGCATGTGCGTATATATGCCCCGTTTTTTTTCTGCTCTTGTCATTTACAAAGCTTACCACAAGGCCAGAAATATAGAGCAATCAGTGAGAATTAAGTACAGATTATAATCATATGATTTCAAGTAACTTATAATAAAAATTCCCAGTAAATAAATATAGCTTCAAATAGCATAAAACAAATAACTTACTGATAGTTAAATTATCTATCGTTAATAATTTTGTAATAATTATAATAATCGTTTGTTTACTCTCAAATATGGTTTAATGTCTTTTCATCCTATACTAATAATTTTCATACAGATCTATTGAAGCCGTAGATGGGACGCTAACAACAGAGTGGACCTAGGAGTGAGCGCAATAAAGAAGTATTCAACACTCTCCAGAGCTCAAGTATCAGAGTCTCACCACCAGATACAGCTTAGCGCCAAGCCCAGGACACAACTTTTTGGTGAGTTTTACCTGAACTAGTATATACCTATTTGAAGGTTCCCAGCCAAACTACTCAGTAGGCCACAAATTTGACGTTTCTGAATCCAATATATATATATATATATTCACAATCTTATTTACTATAGGGACTATATTGGTGACTTATCAACGAAATACTCCATGGCCCATCAGTTGAAGGGCCCCATACTTCGGGCTCTATACTTACTGTAGAGTGACAATACATTAGACTCTATACTTATTGTACAAGGGTCCTAACGGTTTTGAATATATTATATAAAGAAATACACGGTGTACTCTTGAAATACGGTTATCATCAGGCGCTCTGAGCTACAAATTTGTCTCAGTGGGCTCCCAGATATCTGTGGACCTTGGGCTAATGGCCTACTATTCCTATTAGTAAATCCGGCTCTGGTCTTACCCTTCTGGAGAGGATGCAGTCGTCGTATTCTAATCCCTTTTCGGATGTGAATATCAGTCTTCATCAGTAGGGTAATACAGTGTCACCTATAAATGAATTGATTTTCTTCTAAACCGGAGATACCATACATGAAAAGATTGAAAAAATATCTCCGTGAATGGTTGTGTAAATCTAATGAGGTTAATGTCATCTAGATATGGTTGTTAAAAAAAATAAAGGCACTCACGCCAAATATTGATTTAAAACAATTTCTTTCGCAGAGCTGTACTTATATTTGGACCGCTATAAGTCTATATTTTGGTGACAATTTCAGTGATATTGAGCTTTTGTAATAGATAATACCTAATAATATCAGTTGTTATTGTATAATGTTCCACTAAAGATTATAAAATCTTGGTATCTAGTTTCGAAGTAAATTATCATTAAGAAAATAATTAGTTGGGGCGATACTAATTATAGATATATTTAGACATACCTCGATCACATGTGCGAGCACAGACACATACACACAAACGTATATATATATATATATATATATATATATATAACTTTGGTGACTGTCAGTTTCTCACCAATGGGATCATCAGATCAGGTCTTAGACTGACAGTTCCCAAAGCGCTGATGACTGTATATTGATTTACTAAGCTTTTTGTAGGAATGGGGTACTAATTCATGAAGGCTTGCTAGTCTAGCTTGCTAATCATTTCACCACCTGAGACTGTATATACGATTAAAACTTAGGGCTACACATGCTCTATTAATATTACTGAATACTTATCATTATAAACATAACAAAACATGTAACTAAATTATATATATATATATATATATATATATATATTGACTACTTTATTGAATTAAAATTATTACCCGCTGAATATGCATTTCATTTTGTTACAGATTAAATCTACCGTTAATACAATTGAAATAAAATAAATTATCATACATACAGACCAATACGTGCACTGATCCAAAAATAAGGGGTGTGTCAATAATTGTCATATCCCATGTATATGTTGAAACCAAGTCAAATTGGTATCGTCCTTTTTATATTCCGTCGGTATATATATATATATATATATATTAGATACATAACCCGCCAGTTACACGAGCAAATCAATCATTGCATTCTTTTAAGAGAAACAGCTACATTCAGATGCTGATAAAAAATAATACAGTTGTCGTTTTTCAAACTCCTTATTGTACATTATACTGTGTAGAGAAAATAAATTAGCACTCATTGACAAAGAGAATGTTGCCACTCTCTTACGTGAACGCTGATCCCCCTTGAACTCAAAGCCATAGAATAGGAAATAAAACACAAATCGTAGGAAGTGTCAGGTGTTCTGGGGAGTTGTTTGAACTTTGAGATGACTCAATGTAGTTGGATGCGTGGACGGATAGGGAAAATGGGTGGACGATACAGAATGAATCAAAAAATAAATGGAAAACAAAAGGAGTTGTACTGCCGATATGTCGGATCACTTTCCACTGTCGACACGTTATAAGCCTCCTCGGTCATTCTGGTTCTTTGACTGTCTGTCACATACATCCACTCTCTTGTTGCTGGAGCCTCTCTCTCCGTATCTCTTCCAAGTACGTGATTGGTGCTAATGTGATAACTATATATAATAATCAATATTCACATATATATTTGTATATATGAGTCGAAGAAAAAAACGGAGTAAAAGAGCACCTCATTCTCATAAACGCGGAGTACCGCTTCATTGCCATCGCTCCCAGGTTCACTGTGGTCTGTAGTGGTAGCACCTGATAGGATCCTATCTATGGGTCAAATAGAAATAAATTGCGTACTTATGCTAAACTGAGTTACTTGAAATAGAACTGTTTTAATATCAAAACTGCGTACTTATGCTTAACTGAATTTTTTGAAATAGAATTGTTTTGAAATTTTACTGTGTGGGGAGAAAAACCATACTTACACTAAACTGAATTGTTTGAATCAGGACTGTTTGACTAAACTGTTGGAATAAAAATGTTTTTGACATTTAAACTGTGTACTCATGTTAAACTGAATTGTTTGAAATAGAACGGATCATTAGTATAAAAATAAATTTGGCGTTAAATAACCTACAAAGGTTGATATGCCATAAAACCCAAACAACCAACCAAATAATGAAAATTGTATGATCATAAACGCTTGTTTTGTGTAATTTGATAAACAGCACAATCGTTTCTGCTCATAATCGTTATGCGAGTATCATTAAATAAGTTTCCAGACTTTTTTCGTATGGGCACTTTTATTGATAGTACACGCATGGAACTCTAGTCCTCTTCGAAGTAATCTCCTTCGGCTTCAATGCCCTTTTTGTACCGTTCAAACAACTTCTGGAAGGCTCCATGGAAGTTCTCTTGTGTGAGCGTGTCAATGACCTTTGTCACAGTCTCTTTCATCTCCTCAATTGTCTCATAACAACAGCCTCTGAGCTTAAGGAATAACCAAAAGTCACTATAGGGAGGCTGAGGAACTGTCTTGATGCCCATCTTGGTCAAATAGTCTGTGACAAGGATGGAGCTGTGGACTGGTGCATTGTCCTGGTGGAAATGCCACTGAGCCGATTTGAAGAGTGCTGGCCTCTTCCCTACGAATCTCTTCCTGAACTCCCTTAAAACCTCCCTTAAAACCTCAACATAGTAACCCTAACCCTACGCCTTTGGCCAATCAACTCTGGTCTATTGACTTCCTTACTCCTCCCACACTTCTCATCATCCCTCACAGTCTCCGTGCCTTCCTTGAATCTCTTATGCCACTCAAAAACTCATGCTCGATTCATGCAAGATGGTCGAAAAGCAGTCTCTGGCATTTTTTTTTCAAGTTTAAAACAAAATTTTATTGCATATCGTTCTTCTAAAGTGTCCTGACGTCCAGATTGCATTTTTGAAATTCACCAGTTGTGAAAATCAGGCTTTAGTTGGGTGTATTCCAATTGCTGTTGTAGCTTTTTATTTGAACGTGAAATCATAAAAATTGGTCGGTCATTTCATAAGATGTATAGCAATAACATACTGAATTTTTAAGAGTCTACGACAATTTTAGATGCCTCTACAAAAAAATTCTGGAAACTTATTGAAGGCACTACGTACTTTCCCCTCAGAGAGATTAATAATCAAACAGTTCTATTTCAAATAATTCAATTTAGCATAAAATCATTTATTTACACTAAGTTTAAAACTCAAACAGTTCTGTTTGACTCATAGATATAGGACCTTGTTAGTTGCTACCAGTCCGGGCCGGAGTGAACTTAGGAGCGATGGCAATGAAGGGGCATTTTGCATTCCCTAAAGCTCCAGTATTACTGGAGCCTCACCATTAGATTGTTTGGTTTAATATCTAAATCACTCGTTTAACGGGGGATCTTGCCCATGGGAAGAGATGCAGTCGGTGTATTGTACAGCCTCAGCCGAATGGGCTTATACATATATATCATTAAAGATATAAAAAAAGCAACACTTCAACTCACTATTAGAGCAATAGACCAAAAATGCTCTCACTTAAAGAATAATGTAATTCCTAGTCAAATTCGCAATTGACAGTTAATTATCCAAATCCTTCATATAACAGCGATAATTATGATACCCTAATTAGAATCGCTTACTCCTCTCTAGATAGAAGCATCAAGATCATCATAAACCGCAGTTACAACGGTGATCCACAAGGTTCGCCTGCTGTCTTGTAATTTTTAAAGTTTATTTTGTTCACGTAGCACATTTTCTTTTTTCTATTGCCATTTCAAATGATATATGACATCTCTCTCCTTAATCACGCCCACGGCATTTCAACAGCGATTAGAATAACAAGGCGGAAAGTCAAAGGTTCGCAGGGAGCCAAATCTGGATTGCAGAGGAGATCCGGGTGATGGGTTGTTTTGAAGATAAATAAATAAATAAATAAACTGCATAGGACATGATGAATCTGCTAGTTCGGGCGTTGTAAATGCGACTGTCATGCATTGCACATACTCATTCAATGGCCTCTCCCAGGAGAATGTCTATATGCGCAGCTAGATCTCCTCTGATTGATTGCCCTACCATACCTAGACATCTTCTCATGACATTCAAAATAACTATGCTTTTCATTCAGATTTGGTATGTTTTCACGCTAATATATCCAATGCGTTTCTCTCTAAATGATAGTTTATCATACACGTCATCTTCATTTACTTTAAAAATAGTTAATTTCAAGTGGTTTACTTAAACTTCATTTGTTCATCATGGCTCCAGTTGTTTCAAGAGATGCCGGAAAAAAGAAAATGTCGAACAGTCTTAGGGACGCCAGCTGGTGGTTTTAAATTGAAGGTTTTTCCGTCTTCTTGATCGGTTGCCTCACTAAATCTAGGGAGCTCATTCTGACAAACTAATTTACGCTTAGCTAGGAAATATATATATTGTCATCCACAGACAGACTGTTTCGTTGTATCACAACTCATCAGTGTGGCTATATATGTGTATGTGTGTGTGTGTTTTGATTATATGTGTGTGTGTGTATGTGTGCTTGTGAATTTTTTCTTCTAGTCCAGTAGCCATAACAAGGTTAAAGAACCCAGTCTGCCCTACTAGTTAGCCATAGCCGGGGGGAGAAAAGTTGGATTCATACCGTTTCCAAGGGTATTAGCGCTTTGTAAAATAAAAACTGTCTCTTGCAGGTTCTAAACTATAGTTGCCGTGAACATTTCCAACGACAAAGCCATTGCATCGCAAAATCACCTTCTCTATGGTCGGATGAAACATTGGCGATTGTGAAGTACATCATGTGAATATTTTGTTTTTATTTTGATGTTTATTTTTTAAAACCATCTGATTTATAATCCAATCTTATACACACACACACACACACACACACACACATATATATATATATATATATATATATATATATATATATATATATATATATATATATATTGTGTGTGTGTGTGTGTGCCTAGAGATATGATTTGCATTCGCAGTCGCTTAATAGATAACGACCACCAAGTGTTTTATTGAATATAAGATAATCTTCCTTTTTTTTGTAAATTTACAACTGAAATCAATTTGTAAGAAATGTACTGGAAATGTTAACCCTTTTTAACTTGTATCCAGGCGTCAGCATTCTTGGTACTCATCTTATAGACATCTTGCTCATTCTATTCAGTATTAATCATTTGTTTGCACACAGTCAAATGGTTACAAGTATTTGCTATTTAACATTAATAGTTCTATTTATCAAGTATCCCTACGTGATATAAATGATTTGTGCACAGCATTATGATTTCAAATAACTAATAATAACAATCTTTAGTGAATGATTGAACAGTTCTATTTGATCCATAGATGGGACCTTAACAAGTACAACCACTCCTGGTCAGAGTGGATCTGGGAGAAATGGCAATAAAGAGGTAGTTTCGTGTCATACCCAGGAGACTCGTTAGATGGGTTGCAGAGGTGCAGTCTGCATATTCTACAACCCCAGTCAACAGTGGTATATATATATATATATATACACACGTGTGTGTATGTGTGTGTGCGTGTTCTTGTGTGCCTAAGGAAATGATTTGCATCTATATTGGAGATAATAACATCTAAAGCGTTTCGTTGAACATGAGACAGTTTCGCTTTTCTATCCCTAAGTTAGAAGGATGAGAAGAGATCGGACCGGTAAATGAATATTTATATAAATTTGTTAATTTCTTGCGAACGTGTTTTAATGCGGGAAAAATGAAAATAAATTCCTTTATATCTAAACCTTTACCATTGCTCCCAAGTTCACTCTGGCTCGTCATGGTAGCACCTGATAAACTTATGCTAAACTGAATTGTTTGACAAAACTAAATAGCTTGAAATAGAAATGTTTTTGACAATTAAACAGTACTTACATTTAAACTGTGTGCTTATGCTGAACTGAAACCGTACTTACATTTAAATTGCGTGCTTATGCTAAATTGAATTTTTTGAAATGGAACTGTTTTTTGACACTGAAACTGTACTTACACTGAACTGAATTGTTTAATATAGAACTGTTTTGACATTTAACTGTAGAACTGCTTGACTAAATTGAATGGATTGAAATAAAAATGTTTTTCACATTTAAACTGCGTACTTATGCTAAACTGAATTGCTTGAATTAGAACTATTTTCATAAAAATGGATTTGGCGTTAAATAACCAACAAAGGTTAAAATAAAATCAATAAACCAACAAACCGACAAACCAACCAACCAAACCTATTATTACCAGAACTACTAGTCCATATTGCATACCTTAAGGCTGTCATAATTTTAAAAAAAGTTGAGGATAATTATTTATTTTAGGGGGATATTTTTATTTGTTTTTATCCTGTATTTACTACGGGTTTGTCTTGATTACACTGAAAATGGCATTCTGAAGATGGTTTCGAGTTCGTTCGGAGATCTCAGATTGTTTCGAAAACTCCAAAAAGATATATATTTCGAATAAATATTTCAGCCCAGTTGACTAGGCCTGTAGAATATGTCGACTGCATCTCTGGAGGGGAGTAAGACCCTCTCCCAACAGGTGTCCTGGATATGACATTTAACCATTTTATGATGAGGCTCCAGTCCTGGAGATTTATAGAATGCTGAGTACCTCTTTATTGCCATTACTCCCAGGTTCACTCTGACCCAGAGTGGTAGTACCTGTTAAGGTCTCATTTATGAGTCAAAAACAACAGTTCAGTCTTTTTTTTACAAGGGATTATTATTAATATGAAAAATAATTATTCATGTTAAATCGAAATAAGATCATTTAACTGTGAGCAAATAAATTATCTCTGGCTCGTTTAAAAATGTTACCTATAAACTATTTGTTAACTTATCATATATAGTTATATATGTATGAACAAGAACTTGGCATTAAATAGCCCTCAAGAATCGATATGCCATAAAAATCCACCAACGCAAACAATTGCTGAAAGTTTGAGGGAAACCAAACCAAAAATCTCATCTTGTGAATTATAACAAATTATTCTTGCCCAGTCGGCTGGGACTGTAGAATATACCGACCGTACCTCTGCAAAGGGGTAAGACTCCCCCAACAAGTGTCCTGGATATGACTCTAAAGAATCTGATGGTGAGGTTCCAGTAATGGAGGAGCTTTGGGGAATGCGAAGCACCCCTTCATTGCCATCGCTTCCTGGTCCAATCAGGCACGGTGTGGTAGTACCTGATAGGGCCCTATCTGTGGGTCAAATAGAACTAAACTACGTACTTATGCTAAACTGAATTGCTTGAAATAGAACTGTTTGGCATGTAAAATGCGCACTTATGCTAAACTGAATTGTTTGAAATAGATCTGTTTTTCACTTTGAAACTGTACTTTCGCTAAACTGAATTGTTTGAAATAGAGCTGTTTTGACATGTAACTGTGTGTAAACGAAAACTATACTTATAGTAAACTAAATTGTTTGAATTAGAGCTGTTTGACTAAAATGAATTGCTTGAAAGAGAAATATTTTTGACAATTGAACTGTGTACTTATGCAAAACTGAATTGTTTCAAATAGAACTGTTTATTTATATAAAAGCGGATTTTGCATTAAATAACCTACAAAGGTTGATATGTCATACCCCCTCCAAAAAAATGAAATTATTCATTAAGCTTTGCTTAGTTGTGGCACAAAGCCGGATGTATGGTGTAACTAGTGAGACTCACCCACAATAGTACTGATATGCTGGTTAAGCTTGTTGAGCATCACGCCATGCAAAGTGTCCTTTTAAATCAAATGATTGTTAATTCTTGTGTTAATTGTTATAAATCTCAAAACAAATATATTTGTAAAATATAGAAATTTATTCAGTAAAAATCTAATGTTTTTCTTTCTTTTCTTTTCTTTTTTTTTTTTCTTGTTTATGAAACGTATAGTTTTGTGATTTACTTTGCTTAGTCTGGCACTCTGGTCTCAATTTGCTTAGAGTATCTTCTTTTACGAAGTGGTCACCCATCTAAATACTGAACGAGTTAATGGTTGCTTCACTTCGGTGATCTGAAGGTACTTCAATCATGAAATCTATTGTTTTATCATTTTTCAGTTCCATTTCGATGTGCATTTTCGATCAATTCATTTATGTAAACACTTATCTCTCAAATTCACTATCTCTCTCTCTCTCTCTCTCTCTCTCTCTATATATATATATATATATATATATATATATATATCATCAAGCCGCTAGCATGGATTTCCCTGGCCCTCTCTCGCCACTCGTCTCCATCGTCTATCGCTTCTAGCAGGTCTTCCATGCAACATTCTCTATCAGTACAGAGCTGTTGTAAATAGGTTCTAGCTGGTCACCCAACACTTACTCGTCCGCTTAGGAGTTCATCCTTACTTCTCAAGCAGTGTTCCGCATATGTTGTTCGTCAAATTTGGATGTTTTTCGAGATGGGTGGTAGGTGGCCGTATAGCTGCCGTTTTGTGGGATGTTGTCTTCAGGATTTGTTCAATACAGCTCGTACCATTCTTGTGCAATTGCCGTCAAGCTTTTTCTCCATACACTTAGTTAACATCCATGTGGTGCATCCATATAGTAGTATGGACTCGACCGTTGCTTGGAAAAAACTGCGTTTTATCTTATCGGATAGATCTGACTTCCATATGACCGATAGTCTATCAATAGCTGTCCATGCCTCCGCTAGTCGCGTGTTCATGTCATTTTCGGTAGATGAGACGCTGCTCAAGTTGTCCTCAAGTTTCAGAGACCCACCATTTAGTGTGGAGATGTCGCCTCTTTGATTAAAATCTCTGTTCACATGGTGGCCTATATCACCTGTTGCACGTTCCAGATTATGCAGCAGGGATTCAGCCTGGGCAGGTATATTTGCCAGAAGCGCTATGTCATTGGCGTAGTCTGCATCCGTAATCGTTTGTGTGGGGTATCGTTTGCTTCTTGTCTTTGCCAAAGTAAAGCCATTTTCTTTCATTAAATCTATCAACGTTCGAAGCACGTAGTCTAGGCAGATAATAAATAGGTATGGGGCGAATATGTCCCCTGGCAGCACACCCGCGATAATGTCAAAGAAGTCTGTGTCTCTATCGGTGAGCGAACTTTTACAGTCTTCATATATCTATTGATCGATCGATCGATTGAACTATCAATCTACATGCAAAGATTATGTATGTATTTATGTATGTATGTATCTATCTATCTATCTATCTATCTATCTATCTATCTATCTATCTATCTATCTATCTATCTAAGAACATATTGTAATTGATTGATAGCTAACTAGCTAGCTAGCTATCAATCTATTGCAATCTGTTCTTATGAATCTCACCTTGCTTACTCTCTCTGTCTCTGTCTCTATATATCTGTCTCTTCCTCTCTCTCTCTCTCTCTTCCTCTCTCTCTCTATATATATATATGTATATATATATTTATATATGTTACCGTCGTAACATATATGTTACCATCATAGGAAATGGACAGAGTGACCTGAGTTCAAATTCTGGACGATGATTTTGCTAATACCTTTAGGAAAGGTATGGATCAAACTATTCCCCCTCCAGCTATGGGTAAATAGTAAGGCTGATTGAGCTCTTTAACCTTAGTATGGCAACCAGTCTAGGAAAAGGAAAGCTCTGAATTTCAAAATTTGACTTTGACTCGTATCCTTTTCGTGCAGATGCTCACATATCTATCAGCATGACTAGATTACTCATACATTGCAAACATACATATCTATCTATCTATCTATCTATCTTAGTCAGCTCATAGTTATCTACTTCAGTCTACTCACATCTATCTATCTATGGATCTATATCTATATATATGTGTGTATGTGTGTGTGTGTGTGTGTGTGTGTGTGTGTGTGTGTGTGTGTAAGATTTATCTCTTTATGTATTTGCTTATTTTATCTTGGGAAAAAAACGAATTAATTTTCTTTATTACTGTCTATTTAAATCAATTCTATTATTTCGAACCAGTGTGTGCACGTGTTCTTACGTATTTCACATTATACGTATTTATGCATCACAGACTCGGAAAAATAAATGTCTACGCCGAAATATGTATAAAGCAAAAGATGGTGGAAAGCTGATTTTTGTGAGTAATTTTACAATTTCATATTTTGTATATGATGCAATAAAAAAAAAGAAGAAAGAAAGAAAATCGAGTGTAACTCAATGAAGTGGGCGTGGCTACAAGACTACAATGCTAATTGTAAAAAGAACAGTTTCCACCCACCTGAAACAGCCCATCAATGATTTAACCCAATCAGCGGTACGAAAAATGACGCACACAGACAACTTTGGTTGACTCATATTACTGGCCTGTTTATTCAACCTATCTA
>CAUZXS010002631.1:225000-310000 GCA_963585895.1 Sepioteuthis lessoniana | reverse complement strand
TAGTTGCCGTCTAGCTTTTTCTCCAGCCGTTTAGTTAGTGCATCCATATAGCAGTATCGACACGACTGTTACTTGGAAGAAACTGCATTTCATTTTATCGGTCAGGTCTGACTTCCATATGATTGATAGCTTATCGATAGCTGTCCATGCCTTCGTTAACCGCCTGTCAATGTCTTTTTCGTTTGATGAGACACTGCTTCCTAGGTAGGTGAACTTGTCAATTACTTTCAGAGAGCTACCGCCTAGTGTGGAAATGTCGCCTGTTTGATTAAAGCACATGTATTCCGTTCCAGTGTATGCAGTAGTGTTTCGGCTTGGACGGGTGTATTTGCCAGAATCGCTATGTCATCGGCGTAGTCGGCGTCGGTGATTGTTTTTGCGGGGTACCTTCTGCTTCTTTTCTTTGTCAGCTCGAAGCCGTTTTCTTTGATTTTATCAATCGATGTTCTAAGCACATAGTCCAGACAGATGACAAAGAGGTATGGGGCAGTTGTGTCCCTTTGCGGTACTCTTGCTACAATGTCGAAGTTGTCTGTGTCTCCATTCAAAGAACGTACTTTCACTTTGGTATTTCCATAGAGAATCGTTATGGCTGCGACGGTCTCTTTTGGTACGCCGTATGCTAGTAGGATTTGTTCCATCTTCCCTTGGTGAATGGAATCAAAGGCCTTTGTAAAGTCGACAAATAGTATTGTCGCTTGTAGGTTTTTTGCTCGTACACCTTCTAGGATTCTACGGATAATCAATATTTGTGAGGTCGTGGATGTATTTCTTTGGAAGCCATTTTGGTTTTTCCTAAGAATGTTGTCAATTTGGGGTTCTGTGCGGTTTCGTAGTAGGGCATTGTATATAATTGCCATTTAATAATTTTTTTTCTTTTTCTCTTTCAGTGTTGATAGAATTTTTTTCAAACTTCCGGAAGAAACACACAAACAAACAGAAATCGTATCATTTTTATCTGAAAGAGCTGACACTAAGGTATTATTACTATTGAGTGGCAAATTAGACAGGGAATGACTTTATATTTCATTTTAACGTTATTGCCCTAAGAAAAATCTCGCTAAAATGTAATGTTTTTGTTGGGCGGTTATGATATGGAGGGATTAATTGTTTCATATTGAGATTCTAAATTGCCATGTCCTCCAAAGAATTTCTAAAGGTTTAGAAAAAGAAACATTAATTTTACCACCGTCCTGTATCGGAAAGGGGCTTAAAATACACTGTCTCCCCTGTAGAGGGATAAGATTCCAACCCCTAATAAAGTTGCTCTGAGTATTATCGTTAAATAGTTAGGGTTCAGTTCCGGAACTTTGAGGAGAGTGAAATACCCCTTTATTGTCATTACTCCGTGGTCCACTCGGATCTTAAATGGTTGTACACGTGAGGGTAACATCTATAGGTCAAATAGATCTGCTTAAAATTATTCATATTAGATAGGAATACTTGAAACCATATAACGGTGTGTAAATTGTTTATATTGAAAATGGTTACTTATAGCCACAAATGTTAACTAAGAACTATCTTTAGATGAAAACATATAACTCTGTACCAAAAAGTGACTATTATGGAATAGAAATAATTTCTTAAAACCATGTGATTGTGTTAGTATTAGATTGGAAATTGTGCGCAAATTAGTCATATTTGGTAGAAATACTTGATATCATATAACTGTGTGCAAAACCCCTTAAGAAACAACTTGATAAGAAATGTAAATATAGATGTACAATGAATGCAATCCCCTAACCTCTCATCAGAAAACAATCCTACACGGGTCGATATGCCATTAAAATCAATTAATCAGTCAGTGATTTTTCTTTATTTTTCGGACCTTCATCTATGTTGTTTGTATCTAATATTAATTTGGGAAGTCCCCGTGACGTAGTGGCTAACGTACTGGACAGCAAGTTCGTAGTGAGCGGATTCGAACTCCATTAGACCTATTGCATTCAATTTCGAACTAACACCTTCTTATTACACCAGCTATGGGTTATATAGTTCCATAACTGTTCCACGAGAATAGATTTGCCATTAAATAACCAACGAAGATTGATATGCCATTAAACGAATAAACCAAATCATTACATTATCTTGAATTTGTTTTTTTTATTCATTCCTAATTGTTTTACATGTGCTTGTGAAGTCTTAAACGACTAATTTTTAAAATCTTTGGTTAATTAACTCAACATTGAACCTAACTGATATACATTTTTAAATTAGGCATTAAAGCACTGAAATAATTAAGAATATAATCAATAAACCAAACAACAAAACAACAAAACTTCAGAGGCAGGTATTTAGATTTTCTTTGTTATAACAACAATAATAAAATCTCATCAAAAGGATAAAATACCTGGGCAGTCCTTTAGTTAGATACTCGGGACCATTCTTAAAGTGGACCAGAGAAGAACTTCAACAAATGGCTCAGAGAATAAGAAAACTCATGGCGATGCATGAGGCCTTACATCCCAGTGATGACTTAAACACACTGTATGTGTCAAGAAAAGTAGGCGGAAGAGGACCACGAGCATCGATGCAACAATACAACGACTAGAAGACTACATAAAAAAAAGCGCAGAGGAAGAGCGATTACAGCAACGAGAAACAATACAGACAATACAAGCATCAACAAAACAAAAATAATCTGAAAACAAAAATGGGAAGAAAAACAACTATATTCACATTTCAAGTGACAAGCAAACGAAATTTCACACGAAAAAACTTAGACCTGGCTAAGAAAGGAAAACTTTAAGGGAGAAACGGAATCTCTTCTGACAGCAGCACAAAATAACGCCCTCAGGACTATGTCCCAGCAAAAATAGGCAAGATGCAACAAAATAGCAATATGGTTATGTGGTGATAGAGACGAAACGATCAGTCAAATAATAAGCGAATGCAGAAAGTTAGTGCAAAAAGAGTATAAGACTAGACACAACTTGTTGAGGAAGTTGATTCATTGGGAATTGTGCAAGAAGTTTAAATTTGACCATAAAAACAAATGGTATTGTCACGTGATAGCTCACGGAGACGAAGAGGTAAGACCGATACTATTCTCCCGTGGTGAATCAGCACTATCTAGCAGTCAAAAAGTGACCGTTAAGAGAGAATGTGAGTCACGCAGGGGAGACCAGGTGTTCGCACTTAGTGACCTCAGGTCGCCGGACATCGGAAGGGGAAAGAGAGAGAAGCCAAATGATTGGCTGGGACCCCAAAACGGAAGTGGGGCTCCCTTCCCCTCGGCGGAAGTAAATAGTAAGAAGTCAGTTTTTGAGCAGGGTTCATAACGGGCAGACGAACCATAGCCATCTTACTCCGGGTTAAAGACAAAAGATTAACTGAGACACGAAGGACTCCAAAATCCTTCAAGCCAGTATTAAAAACAGAACAAAGTCTATTGGCCCGTGAAAGAAGAAAATTCTCCAGTGGAACCCCGTCGAAAATAAGATAAGTAACTTTGGGGACATTTTTCCTTTATACCCAAATTTCGTTTACCACTCTCTCTCTCAATTTGAAGAAGGACAAAAGTCAGAAAAGACGTTTATATTCGTGGACTGTCCAATTATATGTTTTTGACACTCTGAACGTGTATATATAAGTAGTAAAGGATTTTATGTATTTTCATTTTACCATGTGGTCTATGTTGTTACTTCATGCTTTCTTTCCAGCTTCTATTCGCCTTATGTTATCTTGCTTAGAATTGTCCTATTAATTCCTAAAGTATCACACGGGAAACCTGAGTTGCCGACTACTACAATATTAATATTATTACGACTAAGACCTAAAGGCCCGTAT
This sequence comes from Sepioteuthis lessoniana, assembly GCA_963585895.1. Taxonomy (NCBI): domain Eukaryota; kingdom Metazoa; phylum Mollusca; class Cephalopoda; order Myopsida; family Loliginidae; genus Sepioteuthis; species Sepioteuthis lessoniana. Next base: position 306,211 of record CAUZXS010002631.1, on the reverse strand, counting down.
TCTTCTGTTATCTAAGGGAAAGAAGTTTAGCGGCCTGGTGGGTGTGTGATAGTGTGAAATTTGGAACCCCTTTGCCAGCGGTGGTCAGTCTGGCCCTAAATTATTCCCTCACGTAATATGCCAGTTCTTATATGCCTGAGAGAAGAACTCTGAACAGGACTTATTCTGTAGGGGATCAAGTGCCAACCTGCCCCGTCTTCACACGTGCGAAAATAAAATCCCGTTTTGGGATTATAGACAATTTCCCGTCACAGTATCTACACAAACCAGAATTCGTTCTGGAAAATGATAAGCACTAATATCCGTTGGATTTTGAGATACAAACGGATCCCCTAATCTTGGCCAGACGACCAGACCTAGTGATAGTCAACAACAAAAAAAAAAAAAAAAAAAAAAAGAGAGAAGCTACCGAATATTGAACTTTGCCTTTCCGGCTGACCACAGGGTAAAACTGAAAGAAAGCGAAAAGAGAGACAAGTACACGGACCTTACAAAATAATTAAAAAAAAAAAAAACATGGAGCATGAAAGTGACGGTGATACCAATTGTAATTGGTGCGCTCGGTAGTTACCCAAGGATTGGTACAGGAACTGGGGGACTTGGAAATAAGAAGATGAATGGAAACCATACAAACTACAGCATTATTAAGATCGGCCAGAATACGGAGAAGAGTCCTGAAGACTTGCGGTGACTTGCTGTCACTCAAACTCCAGTTCTATTTCAAACAATTCAATTTAGCATATATCATTTGTTTGCACAGAGTTTAAATGCCAAACAGTCCTATTTGACTCCTATCAGTTACTACCACTCCGGGTCGGAATGAATTTGGTAATAATGAAGAGGTACTCCATATTCCCCAAAGCCTCAAGAGATTAGAGCCTCACCACTAGATGGTTTAATGTCATATCCAGAACACTTGTTGAAGAGTTCTTACCTCTCTGCTGATATTCAGTTATTCAGTCGGTGTATTTTACAATTCCAGCCGAATGGGCAGTGGAATTGGTGGGAAAAAAAACAAAACTGACGAATTTATATTTTTCAAACATTGTCAAGCTATTTATCTATTTTATTTATTCATTTAAAAGCATTTTTAATTTTGTGCTGATTTGATAAATTATGAGTGAAATGCAGAGATAGTTCATATGTGCACGTGGTGGAAATATGAAAATGTTAAAACAGAAAAATGATTATTGCTCATCTCGTAATTTCGGACAATATGGACGTCCCGAAATTGTATCGATTGAAATTTCATGAAAAATGCTACAAATAGGTAAATATTGACCTGAAAAAAACTTATGGGTTGATGATAATGGCATATCTCGCAATTTTAATCCATGAAGAAGGCCGAAAACTTATCGGTCGAAATGTTGTGATAAAAGCAACAAATAAGGTAATATTAACCAGAAAAAGTTGTGCGTTGTCTGAAATTGGAAGTTGTGCCGTTATCATCAACCTATACATGATTCTTTTCAAGACAATGTAAAAGGGTAAAAAATTATGGATGGAAATGTAAAGAAAATAATAAAAGTGAGGATACTCAACGGAAGTACTTGTGCGTTGATGACTCATTTTTAAACAATATTAATTTCCCTGTTTGAATCCAACCATTGAGATGCTATGATTTATGTTTTTCTCACAATCCATGAATAGTACAACTATACCTGCACAATATCTTTCTACATATATCCACGAGTACAGTTCTAGTATCATTCCTTCAAAAGATGTTGATTTTCGTCATAAATTTCCTCACTAACTATAGATCTGTTAATAATTCTGTTTGAATAGAAAAAAAATAGGTGAAACTTTCATCTATATCGTTCAATAACTACAATCAAAGGTGAGAGACAAACTTTTAACTAGTCATAACCAGCATTTAGCCATGGATAACTTTTTTTCTGGAATCAGAGTCTTTTAAAAATGTGAAACTAATAAGAAGCGGATGTGTGACGAAATTTCTTGATAAAGAAGACAATGGTGATTGAAAACATTGAAAAAGTGAATCAAAGAGAGAGAGAGAGAGAGTATGTGTGTTTATGTGGAAGGTTGTTTGCTAGTAAAGAGGTGACTAAGTTTGCGACAAACGACTCTCTTTGGCCTTAAAGAGTCTTTTGGTTATACTATTATTATCAAGCTGTCGTTCAGAGATAATCAAACATAAAAGCCTTTGAAATTATAATGAATTTAGAAGTATTTCATTTCTAAAGATTCTTTCTTTCTTTCTTTCTCTAGAATTTCTTTTACATTTTGCTCTCTGTTATTCTTTCTTTCTTTCTTTCTTTCTTTCTTTCTTTCTTTCTTGTTATTGTATTTTCTTTCTTTTATGTTTTTCTTCTTTTTTTTCCTTATTTCTTTTTTTCATTCACTCTAAATTTTGTTGTTTCATTTTACTTCCTTTCTTTTCCTTTCCTTTCCTTTCCTTTCTTTTATTCCTTATCTCCTATTTATTTATTCCATTGCCAATATTTTTCTTTCTTTCTTTCTTTCTTTCTTTCTTTCTTTCTTTTATCTTACCTTTCTCTTTTTTCTTTCTTTCTTTGCTTTTTTCACTTCCATTCTTTCCTTTTCTCGCTTTCCTACTTTTTAATGAATCAACCAATCGTCTTTTTCTGTGACTCATCCAATCATATTCTTTCCATTAATACCAAGTTAGTCGTCTCTCTTTACTTCCACTCTTCTTCTTGTTCTTGTTCTTCTTCTTCAATCCTTTCTCATCTTTATCGCTTACATCTTGACGACTGTAACAAAGTTGACATAAAATTCAATCGCCCATCTCCGGTTATATCCCCACCTTCTGTTTCTAGCAGTCATCAAAGAATCTATTACACAAATTACCATCCTTTATTCAACGCGTAAAACTATTCATTCCATTTTTTATGCCTTATTTATTGTTTCTTTTTGTTTATTCTTTTCTTCAATAATTCAATCGACTTTCATTCGTTGATTTTTTTTCTTTTTTCTTTTTTTCTTTCTCTCTTTGCTTTTTATATTTCATTCTCTTTGCTTCTCCTTTCTCCTTTTCCTGAGTTTTATTCTTTTCTCCTTTGCTTAAGTTTCCATTCTTTATTGTTCATCTTGCATTTTTCTTTCTTTCCTTCCTCTCTTTGTTTGTTTGTTTGTTTCTCTTTCTTCATTTTGTTTTCCTTTCTTCTTTCTTTCTTATTCTTTATTTTAATTTTCTTTCTTTCTTTCTATTTTTCTTTCTTTCTTTTCATATTTTTCTTTCTTCGTCAGTCTTTCTTGCTTTCCTTCTTTCCTTCCGTCCTTTGCTCCGTTTTCTTTCTTTCTTTCTTTCTTTCTTTCTTTTTCTATTTATCTCTTCAACGAGTCGTTTGTATTGTCAAGTCCTTGGTTCGTCTCACGCTTGACAACAACCCTGACGTGGTACTCCAGAAAATTTACATCAGAAAAGCAAAGAAGTTACACGTTATGAAGGGTAGAGACAGTGACATGACCCTGAAATTTTCGTACTGGCAGTGCTGGGTCACGTGGAACATGTTGATATGAATAGATTTTTTTTATACCTTGATGTTCTCCGCCATCTTGAGCTGTTCGGAAATGACCTTCATAGAATTGTTGGGGTTGTATTAAAATGATATCTTGGAAATACTGGACGAATTCCGCCGTCCTTACGACGTTCGATTGCTTAGAATGTGTCTCCCTTTTGGTTACATATGGCAAGACACCCATCTTCTTTTTCCTGATGATAAGCACGAAGGCCCAAGCCACTTTCAAGAAACTGGCTATCTGTCATTGTGATTAGCTCGGTGTACTTTTTCCATTCCTAAAAAATGATGGTTACTTCCAGGAAAACTTGAACAATGCCGTTAAATTGAAAATACTCCATATGGCACTCCAGTGAGCGAATAGGTTATAAAACATGCACCCCGTCCCCAAAAGAGACAATTCTTTTCTGCAGAAATTATCTTGGATATGAAAAAAAAATTAGAAACCGAACAGCCGCTATTTGTGCCACTACCTTGTGAAGCATAAATCAAGACAGCCTGAATTCCGATCGAAGAATTCCCATTTCTACATCACTATTGCCCAACAACAATACAGCCAATAAGGCTGTTCAGTTATTTAGACTCTTAGAACCCAAAAAGAACATGTAATCGGACGGCCTGGATTACTACTGTCAATAAATATTTGAAATTTTATACGTAATATTATTTTTAAAATATATTCGAAATTGCCAATACAATGTTTCAATTTGTTATTTACAGGTTGTTAGAAAACAGCTGACAACATTTTGCATTTAAAGCCAGGAATCCATGGTACGCAGTCCAGAGTGTGCTGCCCAGGGCATGCAGCACATGGGCATGAGAGACATTAGTGGATGAGGATATGCAAATCTTAACCTACAACTATTTCTATTTCATCAAAACAATTCCAAATCAAGGAAAATTATAAAGAAATATTATTTGGTTATTTCCAGTGGTTATCGTGGGTTTTAACAGCTGTTATACTTCAATCGTCACTAGTTGCCACATACTTGTGACACAGAGCCCAATCGTGGGTACGTTTACATATTTTGGGTGCGTTGCATATTAACCAGCTAGGCTCGTTTAATGAGTGCTCCATTCTTCTTGTCTTGGGTTAAACTTTGTTGAGTTTTGTAAATTACTATTTGAAATCTGTTGTAAATTATGTTAGCCTAACTTCAGTTGGAGAATTTTATCTGCTGTAAGCCCCACACAACTATTTATATTAAGCAATATCTCCATTCCGATTAATGAGGAAAATATCAAGAGACTAAAAAGATTATCCTAAAAAATATACATTAACATTATTCTTTTAATTTTGCATATTCTAAGTTGAAATCTTTTACCAGAATATCTTTCAGACAAATTTAAATGTGTCACATGTATTATGGTATGTTTGAAAAAGGTAGATATGAATATATATAAGATAAATGTGAACATAGATAGATAGATAGATTGATAGATAGATATGATTTTATTTCTCAAAACATACACGTTTTAAGTGGGCACAAGACCCAAAAGATTTTGAGTGGAGGGGGAAGGGAAGAAAAACTGTATTATTCTGCATTATTCTAGGGAGCCCTAGCTAGCCACAATCATCATCAGCCACTCTGTACAATAAATTCACTCTAGCATCGCCAGGCGCACAACAATCACCAAGATAGACAGATGTGATATCAATTTAAAAAAATGAAATTCTTTACATTTTTTAAAAAGATTTTCGAACGCTAATTACATCACTGATTAGAAACAGAACGCCACAAATGGACATAGAATGTTTAAAACTTCCTCATTTTTTCGTTTCATTTGACTATTCAAAGTCTGCTCATATATACCACACTCAGTTAAAATCTATCTATCTATCTATCTATCTATCCCAGTTTGCTCATATCTACCTCACTCAGCTAAAACTTCTCCCTCTTTCTATCTATCTATCTATCTATCTATCTATCTATCTCAGTCAGTGTCTTCCATATTAAAACTTAGATCTATATATGATCTATCACAGAAATTGAACACCCTTTATAAATATTGCAAAAAATACTAGAGAAATAGTATATTATATTAGTATATTTTTAATATCGTAACGGCACTTGGGGACAGTCAGTTTCTCGCTTATGTGATCATGAGACCAAATATGCTCATATCTATCTATCTATCTATCTATCTCAGTTTGAGTCTACACTATTAAAACTTAAATCTGCATATATTGGATATTAGACACACTTTATAAATATATCAATATTATCTATACTACATATATATACAATGAAAATTCTAGTAACATATCTATCAATCTATCTATCCACACACACACACACACACACACATGTAGGCCATTACAAGTAAAGATGTGTCACATGTTTCCTTGTAGATATGCCCGTTTTCAGAGTTCGACCCCGGGCTATCTTTTTGCTCCATCATCCCACTCTAATTTCCACTCACGTCCATCAAAATTCATTTCCAGACAAACACTCTTTTAATCGAACGGCAAACATCTTGAGAGTCGTCTCACTGCCATAATTCGTGCCATCGAGAACACAAAGAGAATTTCGAATAATTTATTACCTCTCTCTTCGGATTCACCGGACAGGAAATGATTGGAAAATTCAGTTTCCGATAACGTTGCAAGCGGAGAGGACGGGACCGGAGTGGAATGGGGTCGGAACTGTTGTGTGACGGAGCTGGGATGTAGTGGCGGGAAAAATCCGCTTATCTCTGGGTGAACATCTGCTGGTTGGAGAAAAAGGCGATCGATGAGGATTTTGAATGGCCACACCCGATTATTGTGTTGAACGGGTTTGGTGACAAGAGATTGGAAGATGGTCAGAGAGTGGGCGGAAAAAATTAGAAAAAAATTAAGAAAGCAGAAAGAGAAGAAGGAAAAAAAGAAAAGATTTAAAAAATCACCAGAGAAGAATGGGTCATTTAGGAATCAATCATGAAATTGATAGGGAATGTGATTTCAGTACAGTTGATAAGATTTGTATGCTGTTAAAAAGTAAATGATCTATCTATCTATCTATCTATCTATCTCATTCTGTTCATATCGATCTATCTCATTTTGCTCAAATCTATCTATCCATCTATCTACCTATCAATCTTAGTCTGTTCATCTCTCTCTCTCTCTCTCTTGCTTTCTCAGTCAGCTCAATATCTATCTATCTATCTATCTATCTATCTATCTATCTATCTCTGCCCAAATCTATCATGACATAGACAGCAATTTTTTTTAAACAAATACAGAAGTTTACTTGATGGGCATTGCACAAACTTAAAAATCAACAAATGTTGTAACCATTTAGTCATTCTTTTTCTGTGAACCCATTTTTAAATCTAAGTAATCCCGATCATCAGAAAATATTCACATAAAACCTGCTCCACACTTGAGAAAGGAAGGGTAACTATCACTGTAGCCAAAGTCACTCCTTCGCAAATAAACGCATCAATATCATTGACTGCTGTTAGATCAGAAAACTAACGGATTCTCAGCTCATTAAATATATATTTGGTCAAGATATCACGCAACATTCCTTTGTAGTTCCCATTTAGCTTTTGTCGATGCTTTTTTAACATCCATGTGGTGTATCTATATAGTAGTCTTAGTACAGCAACTGCTTGGAAGAACTCTCGTTTTATTTTATCAGATAGATTATATTTCGATATAATCGATAACCAATCAATAGCATTTCATGGCAGCGCTTTCAGTAGATGAGTTATTGCTTCAGAGGGATATGAACTGGTCAACTAATTTTCGAGGCTTGCCACTTAGAATGAATCCTGGAAGCAACATACCACAAAACAGCAGCTGTACGGCTACCTACCTCCCATCTCACGAACCATTCCAGTAAATCGAACAAGATATGTGAGGCTCTGCTGAAGAAGCAAGGATAAACATAGAAGCGACATTTTTTATAGATTCCTCTACGTGGACATACCAGTGTTGGTCGACTAGCAAAGATTTACTTACATCAGCTTTTTGAAGACACTAGATGCAGTCTAGAAGATATGACAGGAGTGATGGATAATAGCAATGGATGGTGAGAGAGAGTCAGGGAACTCCGTGCCGTCAGTGTGACTTGATGATTATGATGATACATATTTCACGGACACGTTGATTTTAGTTATAAAGTGCGGAGTCACTCGTGATGTAAAAGTTAGGAAACGGACACATTGACTCGAGTTCGAATCCTGTATGAGGTTGTTTGCATTTCACAAAGCGCTAATATCCTTAAGAAAGATATGAAACCAGCTATTCTTCCTCCAGCTATGGCATTGGCTTAATGAGTACAGTGTTCGCCAATGATCCGGAAGATTGGAGTTCAATCTCAGGTTGAGTCATACCAAAAACTCAAAAAATGGTACTTAATGCCGCCTTGTTTAACACTCAGCATTATAAGGTACGTTTCAAGGTTAAAGAGGAACAATTCAGGGAATGGAGTAGCGCCCTCCCCTACACCTCGATGTAGTAGCTATTGAAAAGGACGCCTTCAGGTCACCTTCGACTAAGGTCGCCAACTTTACTTTTTACTTATGGGTAAATAGTAAGGCAGGCGGGACTCTTTAATATTGGTAGAGCAATCCATCTCGGAAAAGGAAAACTCTGAATTCAATATATGAATTGATATGAGTCTCCTGGATATTAAACCATCTGGTGGTTTAATATCCAGGATACAAAGCCATCTGATGGTGATTCAACTGTTCTGGGGCTTGGGAGAATGTGGAGTACCCCTTCACTGGCATTATACCCGGGTTCACTCTGACCTGGAATGGTAATATATGCTAGGGTCCCATCTATGAGTCAAATAGAACTGTTTAATCACTTACAATACAGGAAACCATTTAACTGTGTGCAAACAAATGGGATCTGGTTCGTTCAAAAATAATGTTACCTCCAAGCTATTCTTTCAAAAATTAAATATATATATTCATATATATATATATATATATATATATATATATATATATATATATACCCCCACACATATATACATATATATATTATTACATCCGGGAGACCAGGGTTTAATCCCAGTTCGAATCAAAGAATAGTACTTGGTGCCTTCCTTCTTGCTTAACACTCTGCATTACAAGATACGGATCAAGAGTAAATGGAATAATCCAGGGAAAGGAGTAGCACCCTCCCTACACTTCGGTGTTGTAGCTATTGAAAAGGGAGCCCTCGGGTCGACCTCAAACTTATATACGTGTGTGTGTGTATATGTATGCGTGAACAGGATTTGTCATTAAAGAAACTACAAAGGTTGATATGGCATAAAACACGACCAACTAACCTTATTCATGGACGAAACTGTATACATTATAATATTCATATCATATCATATCATATCATATCTATCTATTTATCTATCTATCTATATACGCATAAAAATCTCATATGGATGATTGGATAATATAGGAAAGGTAGTAATCAACAATGCAGCCGGTAAGCCCTAAATTTGCTCTTTGTTCTAAAAGATTTAAAAAAAAAAAAAGATTAAAAAAGAAACAATATTGTGACTACGTTCGTGTCGCAATGATACTGAAAGCAAAGAAACAAGATCTTCTGGCAGTTCCTTTCCGTCCTAATAAAAAAATATTATGTTTAAAGAATACACAAAATTATAAAGACAAGAAATTCTTCGTATTTAGCGAAAATTGGAGAATTTGAAGAGAAAAATATCAATTTCTTGTTCAAAATCTAATTAAATGATAATTCTTAGGGGTCTGCATTGGGGTTGAACGTCATTCGAATTCTCGATGATTATGAAATGCTTATTAGAATCCTTCATTTTAAGTATGTGTCCTCGTGGCGTAGTACCTAACGTGATGGATTTTGACATCATTCTAAGCGATTGGTTTCTTTGTTTTAATGGAATACCAACCTTCTTAGGTTATTTAATGTTAAAGCCATCCCTGTAGAAGAAAGGCACTGATACTATTTAACAAAGTTAGAGGGAAGATAAAGTGCTTCATGCCTTTCTTTAGGCCGAAAGTGAAGCAGTAAGCGAGTTCGAATTCTTGTGGTGCTTTTACGTTCACTTTTGGATTAATAACATCAAGAAAGGCATAAAACCCCTTATCTCCCCAGCTATGGGCTAAATTGTATCATTACTGTTCGTCTAAAAGGATGGCTTTGGCATTAAATAACCCATAAAGTTTGGTGTGCTATTCAGCTTACGGAAACAAGCCAAATTAAAATCTAAAGAAATTGACGATACTTTGTCTAATAATAAACTATTTTTTTTTTAATTACTGCTATTATTATTATTGTATGTAAAAATTAATGAGCATATGCTAACATGTCAGGCATTCCGACGAGCATTTATGTATTAGTACCGTTGTAACTATCTACCTATTGGTTTCTTCGGGAATTGTTATGCACCACGCTAAAGAGGAAGGCATAGATAAACTAAGTTATGTAAATCTTTATCATCTACGCGTATATGCTTTTACAACCTCTGATGTGCTTAGCTCAACGTTTATCATATTCGAAGATGGAGTTAAAGACTCGAGGTGAAATCCTAGACGAGACTGCGTTTCAGTGCGCACTAATGACTACAAAAAGGCATGAATTGATCTGTTCCCCATCCCAATGTCAGCTATCGATAAAATGTTGACAAGACTGGGTAATTAGTCTAGGAGAAGGAAAACTCTAAATCTAAACCAGCTTTACTCCACTTAAAAAATTGGCTGTAAGTGACGTTTGCACGTGGCGGAGGGGTTGGGTAAATACAGATCTGCTTTTACTACGCAGACGGATATGTTTACTAAGTTGATTCTAAAGCACACTAGCTCTCTCCGTGATGAGTCTGCAGCAACACTGGTGCCAGCCAACAGTTTTTTTTACCAAATTTAAACGCTCTTGATGAAATACTACAGCAGTAGTGGAACAGGAAAAAAACAATTGTTTTATTTTATTTATCTATCTTTTTTTTTCATTTTAGTAACTTTATTGATAACAAAAAAGAGAATACAATTAGTCAATTTTTACGGCCAGATATTATATTGATAAAATTCAGCTTACTAAAAAGTGAACTATTTTCAGTATAGTTATTATATATATATATATATATATATATATATATATATATATATATATATATATATATATTATCAATAAAAGTGGCCATACGAAAAAAGTCTGGAAACTTACTTAATGATCCTCGTGTCTTTGTGTAATTCGACTATTTGTTTATATATCTTCCTAGTATATATAAACAAAGAAGCTAACTTATTCAAGATAAAGATTTTGTAATTTTTTTGCACTAATCTAATCAAATAAGGAGATATTATTGATAGATAGTATTGTTGTTTGAAATGATTCTAGATTCAACAATTTTCCGGCGTTTTTTTATTATAGTGTGTGTGTGTGTGTGTTAAATAATTAAAGTACCTGTATCAATTACTTAAGAGGTTGCATAAATAATACTAAAAGATTATAACGATATTCCTATAAGCGTAAATCGTTAATGCCAAATAAGTTTAATCGACAGGTGATGACCCCGCGGTCAATTTGAGAATTTGGCTGATGTGGGATAGTCTCAGTCAAGAGACTGAGAGGTTCTTGAAGTTAAACAGTAGCGCTTTGTTTCGATTTTGTGTGATGCAACTAGCGCTTTCAAATTTTTAACAAAAAATTCACATCACATCTATATCTATATATCATATCTATATTGCAACTTAAAATAAGTTCTCCGAGAGCCGTTGAGTTGTGCGGACCTAATTTCCATCTACGGTCTAAGAAGGAAAATTCCCGATAGGGTGGATAATACCGAGAAGAAATACAATTGCTTCGCTTCTATACAAGTGATGAGACTTTTCACAAAACAAAATAACAAAAACTAAAGACACCTAGAAATCTTTACAAATGGACTAAAATTAGAATCATTGACCAAGTTGCGAATTGTTGATGCCCAAATACATCGGCTGGAGCTGTAGAATACACGGACAGCATTGCTGGAGACGGGTAAGATTCCCCCTCCCTAACGAGTGTCCTGGATATGACATTAAATCATGGTGAGGCTCCAGCTTTGAGGATTGGGAAACGTGGAGTACCTCTTCATTGTCATTGCTACCGGGTCCACTCTGGCTCGGAGTGGAAGCACCTGATAGGGTCCTATCTATTGGTCAAATAGAATTGTTTGATATTTAAACTGAGTGCAAACAAATGACTTTTGCGAAATTGAATTGATGGAAAAAGAAATGTTTGATCTCTTAACAGTGAGTAAACAATGACTGATGTTTAATTGAATTGTTAGTAATACATGGCAATATTTGCAGCCATTTAACTGTGTGCAAAAGGATCAGCTAAGGCTCGTTTAAAAATGTTATCAACGAAATGTGTTAATAAATCATATATATTTGATAGAGGTGCCCGTGGTGTAATGGTTATCGTCGTAGGAAATGAACTCGAGTTCAAATCCTGGACGAGACTGATTGCATTTCACATAACACTAATACCCTTGGGAAAGGTATGAATCCAATTATTCTCCCTCCAGCTATGGGTAAATAGTAGGACAAACTAGGTTCTTCAGCCTTGGTTAGGCAACTAGTCTAGGAGAAGGAAAACTCTGAATTAAAACCTGTTAAACTCCGCTTAAAAATTGACCCTGGAGGGGTTGGTAAATAGGATATATATTTGATAGATATGTATGGAGAGGATTTGGCATTAAATGACCTACAATGGTTGATACTCCATAAAACCAAACCTAATAAGTTAGTTAGAAAGTTAGAATCTTTAGTCATTGATAATGAGTTAGTCTCGGTCAAAAGCAGAACAAACGCAGCTTTATGTCAAAAGTAGCATATTTCCAGTAATTAAAAGACAAGACTGTTTCTGTAGGGATTAACACATCTGTCGTTTATTTGTTCGAGAAAACGAAAGAAAGAAAGAAAGGCTGGATACATAAACAGTAATAACTCTATCGTCCATAAACAAGTACCCCTTTCTCACTTCTTTTTTGTAAAAAGTTAATTTTCTTTTAAACCGAAGATATCAGGTATTCATTTTTTCTAATAGAAAAAATACTATTAAAACAGATATGATAAGGTATTATTTATTACCAAACTCTACAGCATTCTCTCTAATTGGATGGTCATTGTTAATCTATTTTCCGTTGAAGTACATTCTATATGTGTTTGAACTGCTACATATTGATATTTTTGTTGCAGAGTTCCAACGCAGTAGAGTTGGGTAACAAATAATATCTAATAATATCTTTTTTCATTGTAATGTGTGTTGGAAAGAGATGCACATAATTAATAAAGAAATGTGCACACAGAAAAGGTCTTTATCAACATTCATCCCATCGAATCCCGCGGCGTTGTGATGAAAGATGGAACAGCGAGAACGACCACCGGCCAGAGGGGAACGACCACCGACCGACCGAAAGAGAAAAGATAGCTATATATATTGTGGGGGGTGGGATTTGAAAATAAATTCGACAGTATGAAATGTATAGAGATGAAAAAACAAGGTCTTCAGATATGATTTTATCCGTAGAAATATTGGCTAAAGTTATCTTTTGAAGACCTTGTGTCTTTTCATCTCAATAAATTTTCATATATATATATATATATATATATATATATAACATTGATTTGAGAATTTTCACCTGAATTTTCTTTGACTGATCGGAATTAGAAGCATAATTAATTCTTGAGCTTTTGGATTGTTTACAATTGCTTGTTTCTTGCCTTGACTGTGATCTACTGAAACCACATCAGCCGAAAACTCAAGTGCAACTGCATGGTCACTTACCTCCTATCTCATCAACCATCCAAGTAAGACGAACTGGACATGCAGAACACTGATAGGGATTTCTTCCAAGATGTAGCTGTGTCCATACAACTATATGGATGCAGAACATCCTTGAAAGCAACTCCCCACAAAACAGCAGTTGTACATCAACGAAAACCACCGATGCAATTCTATGGCCACTTGCTTCCCATCTCACAAATCATTCAAGTAAAAAGATAAGACATGTGGGGCACTGCTGGAGATGTATAGACGAACTTATAAGCGATGTTTTCTAACGGACCCTTGCACAAGGACGCGCCCGGGTTGGCCGACCAGTATGGACTTCCGAGGATCATTAAATAAGTTTCCAGACTTTTTTCGAATAGGCACCATTATTGATAGTAGACACATGAAACTCTAGTCCCCTTCCAAGTAATCTCCTCCGGCTGCAATGCATTTGTTGTACCGTTCCAACAACTTCTGGAAGGCTCCATGGAAGTCCTCTTGTGTGAGCGTGTCAATGACCTTCGTCACAGCCTCTTTCATCTCCTCAATTATCTCATAACGACAGCCTCTGAGCTTAGGGAATAACCAAAAGTCATAGAGAGCAAGGTCTTGACTATGAGGAGGGTAAGGAACGGTCTTAATGTCCATCTTGCTCAAATAGTGTGTGACAAGGATGGAGTTGTGGACTGGTGCATTGTCCTAGTGGAAATGACACTGACCTGATTTGAAGAGTGCTGACCTTTTCCGACGGAATCACTTGCTGAACTCCCGTAAAACCTCACCATAGTAACCCTTACCCTAACCCTTTGGCCAATCAACTCTGGTGTATTGACTTCCTTACTCCTCCCACACCTCTCATCATCCCTCACAGACTCCCTACCTTCCTTGAATCTCTTATGCCACTCAGAAACTGATGCTCAACTCATGCAAGATGGTCGAAAAGCAGTCTGAAGTATTCATACGTTTCTGTGGCATTTTCTCAGTTTAAAACACCATTTCATTGCATATCGTTCTTCTAAAGTGTCCTGACGTCCAGATTGCATTTTTGAAATTCACCAGCTGTGACAATCAGGCTTTAGTAGGGTGTATTCCAATTGCTGCTGCAGCTGTTCATTTGAAGCTGAAATCATAAAAATTGGTCAGTCATCTCATAAAATGTATAGCAATAACATAGTGAATTTTCCGGAGTCTACGACAATTTAAAAATTCTTGTACAAAAATGTTTGGGAACACATTGAAGACACCACGTACCTCCACCAGCTTTTTGCAAATATAAGATGCAGCCTATAAGAACTTCCAGAAGTAATGGACGATAGTAACGGGTGGAGAGAGAGTGAGACAGATAGAGTGAGACAGAGACAGAGAGAGGGCCTATGCTAGCAGGACAACTTGATGATGATAATTTTTCCTTTACATTGATTAGAATTTGGTTAATCGCTAACCGAAGAAACCATAGCAAAAAGAATTGACATTTAGATACATGTACTATTAGTACTTATTCTTAAATTTTTTCGGATATCTTCAAAGGATGAATTATGGGTGGGAAAGGTGACCTGTTGAGAATTATGCAAATGACTAAATTTTGACTATATAAACCAATCTGTCTTAGTACTGGATAAAGAGACATATAAAATTCTCAGATGTACGTGCCCCTGAACATTTCATTTTTCATTTGCATATGCTTGATTAGGCAATATTACACTAACCATGGCGTTGTAGTGCTTTCCATAAGCGTTATTTTCTCTTACATCGAGGAAACCTATCCTACTATCTCATTGTTGTATAGCCATTATAATGTCAATCACAACGGTAATACCAGACATACACATGTGCAAATACAGGCGGACTCTGTTGTTCAGATACGAAAGGTTTATTAGTTTCTGACTTCTGTTCTTCGACATGAGGAGAGAGACACAATTCTTACTATGCTGATCATACTATGCTGACTATCCCCAACGCGCGGCGCATCTTGTGATGTTTAAGATCTCAATTAATCTCCGACGGTCGGTAGAGATCCAAAAAACTCAACTACATCTTCAGCGGCCCAATCTCAACTCTAAACTCGCTCTTTTTCAAAATCCTCAAATTCTCAGGACCATCTTTTCCGGGTATGACGTCATCCATGCTCCAGGCCCATTTCCTGTCTGGGGGTTTATTATGACAATTGTGATTGTCATGTCCTTTGCGCACGAGCGTAAACTGCACCAATTGACTATGCACCTGGGCTCTTAACCCGAATAGTTCAAAGCCCAACCAAACTGAATGATAAAATATAATTAACGAAAAATGATTAATATAAAAAGAATCATTCCTTAATTATATAACATCATCACCATTGTAGAGGGTTTGAATTCAGTGTTGTCCTCCTGCTAAACTGGTTAGATGGACCAATCTGCTGGGAAGTAAAAGTAGAATTATTATTGCGAAAGAAACACGATCAGCCTCAGTGGGAATTTAACCCCATCTTTCCAATTCCATTATCCACGTACAAAACCGTTCCGAAAACAAATGAATCTATCTATCTATCTATCTATCACAGTATTTTCATATCTGTTTATCTAACTATCTCTGAGTAGCAAATTGGTTGGCTGGTTGTGTTTTATGGCATATAAACACTTTTAGGTTATTTAATGCCAAATCCTGTATATACATGAAATATATGTTTTGTAAACGAATAACTTGTAGGTTACATTTTAAAACGTGCCAAAGCTCATTTGTTTGCTCACTGTTAAATGGCTTCAAGAATTGTAAATGACTAAAGATTTCTATTTGACCCATAGATGGGACCCTAACATGTATTACCATTGAGTGGCCCTGAGGGTAATTGTAATGATGGGGTTCTTCATGCTGTCCAAAGCTCCAGAACAGTAGACTCACCATCCGATGCAGTTTAGTGTCATAATCCAGGACACTCATTGGTGAGAGGAGTCTTACCCCTCAGCGGTGAGTTACAGTCAACGTATTCTACATCCCAGACAACAGTACTAAGTTCTTAATTGTTTTACTCCTCAAGTAAGAGACTTTTAAGCATATTATTATAATAAAAAAAATTTGCTATGATATGCCGTTTTTACGTGGTGATGGTTTTACACACATACAAACACACACACACACATGAACTGATCCCTTCTCTCCTGCATGTGATAACTGATAGTCTTAGTTTTTAATACCCATTGAATTTCCATGGTATTGTTATTATTGTTTTATTCCTTGTGAGTATTTACACCAGAGTTGGCTGATGAACTTTCACTGGAGTCTGAATGACAGTAATTCTCTTTGTGTCTCCAAGACGCTTCTCAGTATTTTCGCCGATCTCAACAGGGCTGTAAATTGAATGGATTCGATTCGTGTCCCAATTTCCAACTTTTCAAGTCCACTTTCTAAGCCTTTGGGGATCGTTCCAAGTGCACCAATTTGTATCTCTGTCGCCCTCATGGTTCTTCAGCTGTCTTAGTTTCCTAGCAAGGCCCTTGTATATGTTTCTCTTTTCGCTTTCTTTGATTTTCACCCTGCGGTTCAAAGAGACGACAAAGTTCACTCTACAGACAATTCTATTTTTTTTTCTTTTTGTTAATTATCACTAGGTCTGGTCTTTTGTATTAGGTGGTCTGTTTGTATCTCAAAATCAAAAGAATTTTATGCGTCTCATTCTCTTGGACGGATTCTGGTTTGTGCATGGACCATTTGGTTGTATGGTCAAATTTCAATTTCTTGCACAATTTTCAGTCGTGTTTAGTCTTATACTTCTTTTGCACTGCTTTTAAGATAGAT
The DNA here is from genome assembly GCA_963585895.1 of Sepioteuthis lessoniana. Classification (NCBI taxonomy): domain Eukaryota; kingdom Metazoa; phylum Mollusca; class Cephalopoda; order Myopsida; family Loliginidae; genus Sepioteuthis; species Sepioteuthis lessoniana. The sequence goes on along the minus strand of CAUZXS010002631.1, from coordinate 289,210 downwards.
AGATAGATAGATAGATAGAAGGACAATTCTGAATTAAGATTGTTATAGGTCTAGCTAGAAAGTACAGTTTTTTCTTTCTTTTCTTTACTCCAAGAAGTCATTGCTGCCAGTGTTGCAACTAACAGCCGAAATAATCTTGAATGGATCTATTCGTGCACTTCTAAAATCCCAGATAACAAATGACATAAATAACTAGCAGTGTTGAAATGAACCAGGTGCGAGCTGATTGCAGCTAAAGATTTCGCATCTCTGATTCCAACTTAGACGCAAACAGAGCCGGAAATCTGCTTTGCATTCCAAACGTCGAAAAATATAAATAAAATAAAATGGAATGAAAATTGCAAAGAAGATGTTTCGTTTAAAGTTTAGGGATTCTTAGAAATGTTTTAAGAGGCAAGTGACAGCCGATACTCTTGAATTGGTTTCGAATCGGCGCCTAGGTAGCATGTAAATTTTCAAGGAATTATTTATCGATATGTTAAGCTGATAAATGTCTCAGTGCTCTCATCAAAATGACCCGGGAGACTTGAGAAGTGACGTCAATGATAAAGATATTTCTTTAAAAAATAGAAAAGAAATGTGTCTGTTTAAAGACAAAAAAAAGTTAAAAAAAAACAAAAAAACAGTGAGATTAATTTACTTAAGTTACTAAAAAAAAGTCCTTTTTTAAGATTAAAAAAGATTAATTTGCTTAAATTACATTGTGGTTTTTTTTTGTTTGTGTATCCAAAAAAGGTTTTTCACAAAGTTGAGTGCGAAAAAAGCAATTAAATTGCTCTTTTCTTTTTGTTAGCGATAGATAGATAGATAGATAGGAAGAAACAAGATAGATAGATAGATAGATATGAACATACAGGATATGAAATTGCAACATTGAATATTTGTTTCAGTTTTCTCATGCTTAAATGCACGGCTAATATAACTGAGTTATAATGAATGATCCCATATACGGACCAATACGTTCATAGGTTATAAAAAAGGTATGCGTCAATAGAACTTACATTAAGATAATATATATCCGCTTTTGCCGTTAGCATGTGCTTGTACTCTATTATACATATGATTGCATTGATATTATACGAATATTATAATGTCACAAGGTTTCCAAAAAGACGTCAAAATAAATCTGACCATCCCCAACAATTTACCTTTTGGCATGAAATAGCCCCAGACAGGTTAACATGCCGTTAAGTCGAATCAATAAATCAATCATATTGTGTTGCATATAATCGTTACCCAGCAAAAGCAGAATACGATGAGGGAATTTTTTTGCTCCGTCAATAAATCTATAATCTTTTAAATTTAGAGAATAAAACATTTTCCTGTACTTTTTGCAAAGGATGTGTCTATGTCAATGCTGAATGTCCTTTTGAATCACTCAAATACTCGATATAACGGAAATAACCATGAAAAGCTATTTGGAATCCTTTTCTCATATGTCCAATCGGCTGGGGCTGTAGAATACACCGACTGCGCCTCTGCGAAGGGGTCAAACCCCTCCCAACAAGTGTCTTGGATATGACACTAAACAATCTGATGGTGAGGTTCCACTAATGCTGGAGCTTTGGGGAATGCGGAGTACCCCTTTATTGCCATTGCTCCCAGGTCCTCTCTGGCCCGGCGTGGTAGTACCTGATAGGGCCCTATCTATGGGTTAAATAGAACTAACGGCATACTTATGCTAAACTGAATTGTTTGACTAAAATAAATAACTTGAAATAGAAATGTTCTTGACAATTAAACCGTACTTACATTTAAACTGCGTGCTTATGCTAAACTGAATTATTTGAAATGGAACTGTTTTTTTGACATTGAAACTGTATTTACACTAAACTGAATTGTTTGATATAGAGCTGTTTTGATATTTAACTGAGTGTAAACAAAATCTATACTTATACTAAACTGAATAAGCTGAATTAGAACTGCTTGATTAAACTAAATAGCTTGAAATAGAAATGTTTTTCAGAATTGAACTGTACTTACATTTAAACTGCGTACTTATGCTAAACTGAATTGTTTGAAATAGAACTATTTTTATAAAAATGGATTCGGCGTTAAATAACCTACAAAGGTTGATATGCCATAAAACTCAAACAACCAGCCAGCAACCTTTTCCCATTCCTTAACAGAAGTATCAAGATAATCATGGATCGCGCTTACGAGTTGAAGCAAAAGGGATCTTGGGTCGACTTGTTTATTACTAAAATTTTTATTATATACATATGCGTGTGCGTGTGTGTGTGTATGTGTGTGTGTGACTTACAAATAGCAAAAACGACTCACAATTGCGACATTTTTCTTATAGCAATACACATAAAATTTTCTAAAATAAAAAATTTCCTACACAGTTGGCTCCTGAATATTGATTTTCTTGTCTCTGTGTTCATATTGAACATCTTTTTTATTCATTGATTGACTGATTGATTTTAACAGCATGTCAATCCATGTGGGGTTATGCCTAGTGGTTAGGGAATTGCATCTGTTGTATATTTATATTTGCATGTTTTGCATAGTTCCTTAAGAATTTTCTCACACGGTTCTATGACATCAAATATTTCTATCAAATAAAAGCAATTTGAAAGAGATCATTTTTACCCATAGATGTAACCTTAAAAAGTACTACCAATCCGGGTTAGAGTAGACCTAGCAATAAAGGATGCTCCAGATTCCTCAGTTCTCAAGAATTGGAGCTTTACCATCAGATACAGTTACGTGTTATACCCAGAACAACACTTTTGGTGTGTATGGGGGTTCTTACCCAATTCAGCGTATTCTAAGACACGCTGACAGGGAGGAAATGTTCAAATTCTCGATAAAATGGAGTTAACAATAAAATACTCATTAGATTCCTTCATTCCTTCCTAAATAGGAGCATCAATATAATCATGGACCGTTGTTACAACGGAAACCCAGCAGTTTTGTGGGTCGTTTAGTTTCTTAAAAGTGTCAGAAAAATCGCTGTTCAGCCCTCTGTAATGTTTTTCATCCCATTCCCCCAATCCAACACTTAAACCAATATCAAGCAAAATGTAATACGGTGATTTACTTTTATTTATCTTAAGAGTAGAAAGGCTTATAATGAAAAGTAATATAACTGACAGATTATTTGGTACAGTTATGCCTTTTTACCAGATATCTAATGTCCTTTTTTTCCGTTCCGTACAAAAGATTATCAATCGTTTTTTTTTTTCTTCTTCTTTTCCTTAACAACAAATCAGTGACCTTATGATTTCGGCTTCTTTTCAAATTCAGAAAACATTGAAGTGAAGTGCCATCTCTAGTTTACATTCCTTCTTTTAGGGTTACCGCCTTTATTTATTGAGGTAAGTAAATTTGAATCGGGAGATTTTTCGGCACTAAATCTTTGCTTGATAGTCGAGGGTGGGTACGAAAACGAACGAAAACGACCCGGTTTTTCATGTGATGACACGTGATCACACTGACGATTTTAAAGCATAAAAATGGTTGATTCGTGTTCTGGACTACTAAAAGGGAATCTTTGTAATTTATTTTGTTTTATTTAATTTTTTCTATAGCGTTAACCCAAATGTTAGAAAGAACGACGGAAGGCTGATCAACACTTGAACGGATAATACGAGTAAAAAACCGAAGAGACGAAGAAAAGGGTAAATGAACAAAAGAAAGCTATATGATTTTCAAAAAAGAAATGCGAAAGTAAAGACAATGCTATAAAGTAACGGGAATGCAATTGCGCGTGCGTGCGCGCGCGCGCGCGCGTGTGTGTGAGATAGATAGATAAACAGAGACAGGGAGGAAATAATGAGGAAGGAGAGAAAATGACTTAATTTAGAGTAGAAAAAAGAAATACAAATAGACAGGATGAAAAAAAAAAGTATGTGTCGAGGGAAAGAAAGAAAGGAAAAGAATAATGGGAAAAAGAAAGAAAGAAAGAAAGAAAAATGTTTTATAAGCCGTGTTTAACCGGTTTGAATTCGGAGTTTCCCTTCTTCTAGACTGGTTGCCATACCAAGGCTAAAAAGCCTAGTCTGTCCTATTATTTCAACCATTGCTGGTGGGTGGGGGGAATAATTGGATTCAAACCTTTCATAATGGTATTAGTGATATATGGAATGCAAACTGTATCCATTACACCACGTGATATATAGCAGAGAAAGATAACAATGCAGATGTATGAAAATATTATCTGCTTCTTTTCTTTTTTTTTTTTTTTTCCTTTTTATAACCGAAAATGTACAGATGAGAGGGTCAAGTAAAAGAGAGTCGAATATTGCTGAGATTCTCACACACTCACACAGAGGGCTGATTTACGAATCTTCAGTGAACCACTTCCCTCTTCGTTCTGTTTTTCGGGTCAAAATCTTTCTGGTTATATAATATTCCGGATACCCACGCAATTTTCGTGGTCGCATCTCCAACCAACTGCTTATACGTTGCAAGTGGACACACCACTTTCTAGCATGCCGCACACACAATGCATGTGATCTCGCTTCCTTCTAGCATAACACCCCCGCATTTTACAAGATATTTCCACCGGGGACACCTTCGTCCTGTTTACTTTAGGTACCAGGTGCATTTCCTGTTATTTTTGCTCACAGTGTCCGACTTCCTTAGCTTCATCGGAATGTCAAAGGTGGTCATCAAGTCAATATCCAACACACGAACGCAGTTTTCAAGTAGATATTTATTTCATGTAGAGTTTTGAATTAAGTACATATTTGTTACAATAAAATGTATATGTTACCAGATTTTTATCAACATATATTGGTTTATCAAAAGTTTAAAGAGGTACCTAAACTATTTGGTGTCACTACTTATTCGGAGACAAAATCGTTGAAAACTGTCTTAAAATAAATGAAACCCATTAATATGATAATGATTTATTACTGAGACAAGAAATTAAAAAGTAATAAGTTGTGACGCCAAACATTTTTTCAGTAATAGTGTCCGACTGAATGAAACTTGCTTATATCGGGGATTGTGACTCGTGATATGAAAATGAAACCCAATTAAATCTTCTAGCGCCGGAGATGAGGTCGCAACATTACAGTTTGTTTTGATTCCCCAGATGCCAGCATTTATCAACCCATAATTAGGATATTAGTTTGGTTTATTTGTTTAACGGCAGACCAAACACTTATGAGCTAATTAATGCTGAAATTTGATTCATTTATAAGTGATTCATTGGATTAAGTAGTTCGGAAAATACTATCCGAGTTTAGAATAAACTTTTATTCCTGAATTAATGAATTTAAACAGCGTTTTAATCAGTCCAAACGATTCAGAGATGCATTTCTGTCATCAATTAACAAGGTTATTTATGCCAGTACAATAAAACGTTAAAAAGGTTTTTATGCCAAGAAATCTTTAAATTTGTACTTCTCTTATGGAATAGAAATTTTTTGGTTTAAAAAGGAGTCCAGGTGCTAAAAAATGGTAGTCGGTGGGTAAGAGATTTGGGGAATATGTTTGATGTGGAAAAGTCTGATACCCCAAGTCTGGGAATTTCTCCAGTGTCATCCTGGCAACATGTGACCGAGTATTATTATCCTGGTAACATGTGGTCGAGCATTTTCATGAAATAAAATTATAACAAAGTTTGAAAAGACATCATTTCTTTTTTTTTCCTGATCATAATTAGGAGCATATAACCTTCAAAATTCTGGAAGAAAAAAATAGAAGATTAACAAACAAGACTTTTTAATCATTAAGGATGTGAATTTTTTTTTTATTAGAACAAAATTTAAACAGTTTATACAGGGTATCTCAAAATAGATGCAACCTATTAATATGATTATGATTTATTACTGAGACAAGTACAATGATGGTCATGTGGAACACGTCCTGTAAAAAATGCAATTTTTTTGTTAATTTCTTGTTTCAGTAATAAATCTTTATCAAACAAATGGGTTTCAACTATTTTAAGACAGTTTTCAACGATTTTGTCGCCAAATAAGCAGTGACGCCAAATATCTTTCCTCTCTTGTCCAAGGCATTGTAATCAAGGATTAATAGTTCTTATAGTATACTATTTTCAAATCTGAAATAAAAAAGAACACAACATTATTATAAGTAGAGTTATTAGCAGTCACATGGATCCCATGCATATTGAGATACCCAATACTAAAAATCGGACAGGATTTTCTGGACAACTTAATAATATAAGAGAAAAGGAAATAGAAAAAGGGAGAGAGATAGAGAGAAAGAGAGAGATAAAAGTGAAGAAGAAGAAATGGGAATAGAAGAGGAGAAGGAGAGAGAGAGAGAAATAGAAGAAGAAAGAGAGGAGAAAGAGAAGTGTTTGCATTGGTTTGATTTATTTTTTGACTGCATATCAAATATCAAATACTTATAGGCTATTTAATGCCAAAATATGATTCATTTATAAATGAAAGAGAATGAGAGAGAGGGGGGGGAGATAAGAGATAGGGAAAAGAGATTGTTTTGGTTTGATTTAGTTGTTTAACGCCATATCAACTACAAATGGGTAACTTAATACTGAAATTACATTTGTAAATATTTGAATGCCATCATAGATACATTTTCAATATTCCATATTGCATTTTTTTTCTCAATTTTTTTGTCGGTAATTTGTTTGCACACAATCACATGAAGAAGAAAGGAAGGATGCGCCCATGATGAAATTAGTTACCGTCGTAGGCAATGAACACGGTTACGCGAGTTCAAATCTTGGACGAGTCAGTTTGCATTTCACGTAGCACTGATATCCTTCGGAAAGGTATGAATCCAACTATTCTCGCTTCAGATACCGGCAAAATAGTAGGGCTGACAGGGCTGTTTAGTCTTGGTATGGCAACCGGTCTTAGAGAATGAAAACTTTGAATTCAAACCTGTTGAATGTCGCATAAAAAATGACTCCGTGTCGCATACTGCTCGGGCAAAGGGGTTTGTAAATACATTCATGACGATGAGACCACCGTGGATGCCCTAATTGCATGGGTAACGTTCAACTCAGCTAATGACACCTCCATGTCGAGCAATAACAAAAGTCGCGAAGAAGTGGAATCAACATTGTTCTGATTCTCTCCATGCCCAAACCCTTGACAAACCAAAGAACACCCCCACTGCCTATACAAATAGACTCAGGATCTACCTGACAGTAAAGCCGGAGCTAGTAGAAAAACCTACAGTACCTTGTAGAAATATAGGCAAGATAGAAAAACTAGACTTAATATCTCTTCAGTAACGAACGTCAATCAGTGGCCATCTTTCTTCTTACTCTTTGAGCCATATTCAGTCAACATGTTTATGGAGAACAAGGGGGATAACTCTTACATTAAGTATTCCCTATCTAATACTAATTATTTATATATAATTATATGATTTAAAGTAACTATTTCTATTTAATCATAATCATCAGTTTTCATACTCGTATATTGTTTCAAGTATTCCTATCTAACAGCAATAATTTACAAGCAGTTATACGGTTTCAGGTAACTAATTATAATATTTCTAAGTACACGATTATGGCTTCAAGTAACAATACACAATATGAATAATTTGCATACATTTCTATTTGAACAAAAATGTGACCTAAAGTGGTATTATCACTCTCGGTAAAAGTGGACTAGGGAGTAAGGACAATGGTAGAGTGCCCACGCTCTCGAAAGTTTTAGAAATGGAACCTCACCACTGGTTACAGTTTAATATCATTCACAGGTTATCCCGTTTTGTAAGGGGGGGGGGTCTTACCCCGCTGCAGAGGATGCGGTTGGCGTATTCTAAGGCCTGCCAACGAAGTAAGCTGGTTCGAACGCCAGTCACGCAGTTCGTGTTCAACTTTGCACTAATCCCCTAGAGAAAGTTATGAATCCTCTTATTTACCCCCACCCCTACCCCAGCTACGGGTTATATAGTATCACAGCTGTTCTTCCAGCGGTATGATTTTGGCCGATATGTCCTCCGACCTTCTAAGGAGACAATCATCTGGATGTTGCAGGTTCAATCCTGACTACAGGCGAGTAACAATATAGGAATACTTAACACTTGTACCCGGTTATAGCTAACGGAATCAGAACAGGCGACCCCCGTGTATTCATTAAAGGACGTAGTTCGAAGTTCAGTGTAGGTTCCAGAGTTCGATAAACACCTGAACAAGGCCGGAGGACATATCGGCCGAAACGTTGTGGAAATAACAATAAAGATGAAGACAATAGTCCGAAAATCCTTAATGATAAAAATCATCGAGCTTCGTCTCAGAAAATTTGACAACTAACTGTACTTTCATATTTACATTTCGTATGTAGTTGTTTCTTAGGAATTTTTTTTACACACAAAGATGTATACTTCAGAACAATGTGACTAGGATACTCATATATTGATGTTTGGACAATATATATATATATAGGGTGTCTCAATATATATGGGACCCATGTGACATCTAATAACTCTACTAATAATAATATTGTGTTCTTTTTTGTTTCAGATTTGAAAATAGTATACTATATTGATCACAATGTCTTGGACAAGAGAGAAAAAATATTTGGCGTCACAACTTATTTGGAGACAAAATCATTCAAAACTGTTTCAACATAGATGCAACCCATCAATATGATTATGGTTTATTACCGAGACTAGAAACTCAAAAAAAGATTGTATGTCCTGGAAGCTGATATAATAACAATAAAAAAATTAATTTGATGTCTAGCTGAAAGGATGCAATTTTTACTAGACGTGTTCCAACTGACCGTCATTGCACTTGTCTCAGTAATAAATATTAATGGGTTGCATCTATTTTGAGACACCATATATATATATATATATATATATATATATATACTAAATACGTTATCGAAGATTTATGATATGATATCAAGTATTATTATCTAATAAAAATAATTTCCACACAGTTTTATGGTTTCAAGTATCCCTATCTAAGACTAATAATTATATGGTTTCAAGTAATAATTTTCATTTAAAGATAATCATTTCTTTGCGCGTAGTTATATGATTTCAAGTAATAAATAATAATGTTTATAGTTTTAACTGCAAGTAACTATTCTTAATACAAATGATTTACAATTATTTGGCATCACATATTCTTATCTATTAGAAATAATTTTCAAACATTTCTATTCAACCTATAGATGGGTATCTAACCTGGGAGTAATGACAATAAAGAGTAATTAAAAGTCTTCAGATCTCCAGAATTGGAACCTCACCATCAGATACTGATTAGTATCATAACCAGAATACCTATTTAGTAGGGAAGATTTGGCTCTTTGTAGATGATAAGTTCAGTGTATTCTAAGTCTCACTGACAGGGCAAAAGACTTGTTGAATTTTTTTGCTTCCTAATCATAGTTTAGTTTTGACATAAAGTTACACGTATGGGACATCCAGTAAGGATCGAACACACAAGTAATGCAGTGTATCTGTTTACTAAAAGCATTCCCACTTGGTTACAAGAAAATTAAAATAAAGTAGTCAGTATATATTGAACTCTTACTCAATATTGATGATCTGCGAGATTGTCTCTTTACACCATGACGAAGTGCCAATCTGGGCTTTCCTATAAGTGTTCTCATCAGAAAAATGCCACTAGGATACTCATTTATTTATGTTTAGACAATATATATACATATATATATATATATATATATATATGTATATATATATATATATATATATATATATATATATATATATATATATATATATATATATATATATATATCAAATGCGTTATCAAAAATTTATGTAAGCCCAGTCAGCAGTGGTTGTAGATTAAGCTGACTGCGTCTCTGCAGAGGGGTAAGACCCCCTTCCACTAATGAGTGTCCTGGATACGACACTTAACAATCTGATGTGGAGTACTCCTTCATTGCCATCCCTCTCAGGTCCACTCTGGCCTGGAGTAGTAGCACCTGATAGAGTCCTATCTATGGGCCAAGTAGAACTAAAATGCGTACTTATACTCAACTGAATAGCTTGAAATAGAAATGTTTTTGACAATTAAACTGTATACTCATGTTAAACTGAATTGTTTGAAATAGAAATGTTCATTTATATAAAAATAGAAAAAATAGCATTAAATAACCCACAAAGGTTGATATGACATAAAACCCAAACAACCAAACAAATGAGCTTTGGCTCGTTTAAAAATTGTTGCCTACAAACTATTCATTTACAAATCATACACATTTAATATATATGTTTAAACAGGGTTTAGCATTAAATGACCTACAAGGGTTGATATGCCGTAAAAACCCAACCAACCAACCGACCAACCAACCGACAAAAGATATATGATAAACATGATTCATTATTTTGAAAAAAAGTATTAAGAGAGTTATGGTTACAAATGTATTAAGCACTGACTGATTGGGTAAGTCTCTCAATTTTCTCTGATTGAAAAAGAAAGATTATATAAGGCAGAGAAAAACGGATGAAAGCAAAGGTAAGTGTTATTCAGTGAGCTTTCAATGTGATTACGAATTATGGAACAAAACTAAACAGGCCTTAAAAGTCATTTTTCCCCATTCAGAAATAAGATAGTGTTGAATTTTAATGCACGTCACAGTTTCAAAATTGACATCGCTCAAATCCAAGCAGAATGAAAATTCAGAACTTCTTTTTTGTCTCTTTCAACAAATGGACTGGCGTTACAACATCTTTCAAATAAAAGAAGAAGGTTTATATTTTGCAATAATTTCCGAAATACAAGTAGTAAAAATTTCAATTATCAATTAGATACTCGTCCATCTCAGTATTAGTAAGACTGTTTTTATAAGTGTGTGTGTGTGAGTAAGGGAGTGAGAGAGTGTGTATATATGTGTATCTATATCAATCTATATTCATATTACAAATATGATATATCTAAAGGGGGAAAATAATTATTTCTTTAAATCATTTTGGTTCTGACATGAAACACGAAAAGGAGAAATACTTTGTAAGTATATATATATATATATATATATATATATATATATATATATATATATATATATATACCTGGTCCATTACCGGACTAAAAAGATTTTAGGAACACCAGTGAATGAGATAGAAAGAGGGGAGTCAGGATGAAACAAAGAATAAAAATGTGTTGTGGTTGAACATTTTAATTCAAATGAAAAGTATCCTTTTATTTGAACAATTAAAAAAACTTTTAGTTTATTTTAAAATAGTATAGGAAAATATATAAACCTATGCTGGTGAAATTTTACAAATATTTTCATATTTTTTCTCTGCAATAAATTTTTATTTTTTTACATTTAGTTCTCAATCAATGAGCAATTTTTTAATGATAATTTTTCAAAACTCAGCATAGTGTTAATTCAAATTTTCATTTACCCTTTAAATGGAAGAATCTATGAACTCACATATTACAATACTATTTAAATTTAGGATTTTTAATATTTACGTTTCGAAGATTATCTTAAAAATTCTAACCCGAACTTGTGTGTTGTTTGAAACATTATAGTAATTTACAAAGCTTCTTTGTTTCGATGTGGCACAGTGCTGACTGAATGGGGCGCCCGACGAGACTCGAACGCACTCGTGTAGGTTTGCTTGACGAGCTTGCAAACCGTTACACCACCAGAGGTGCCCAAGGCGTGTGAAACATGATTATAATTTTATTTTTCTGAAGACTTTTTAAATATCACAAAAAATTAAATTCGCTTTTTGATTGGCTGTTGAGTTACAGTGATGAATTTATTCGTTTAATTCATTTTCTTTTTTACCCTGTAAATATGTATCAATAAAGAGAAGCTAAATATCAAAATTGTGCCTTTATCTTTAGGAAAAAAATTTGCATATTAATTTAAAGGAAAAGTATTCGTTTATTCTATAGATAGTTTATTACTTCCTTTGCAAAAAGTTAATATATTTTGTTTTAAGAAATATGAAAAGTATTCGTTTAAAGAAAAGTCAGTTTTTTTAGTTATTGATAAACAATGGTTTCCTTTAAATTTTGTTATTTTTCTTTTTTACCCTCTGAAAATGTAACGTAATAGTTTGGTGTAATAAAAAGAAGCTAAAAAATAAGAATGTGTCCTTACAATAAGAAGACGCTAAGAATTAAAAAGGTAAATTTTCTCCTATTACAATTCTTTTTTTTTTTTTTTGCGTCAATTTGAATTAGTATTAAAAAACCTACTCTTTAGTTTTAAACATTTTCATTATTATATTTTTCAGCACTCAAAAAATGAAGAATATTTTTTATAATGAGTACTTGCATTGGGCTTATAAGTAGAGTGTTCGTCAATGGTTTAGGAGACCAGGGTTCAATCCCAGATCGAGTCATACAAAAGACTCAAAAATGGTACTTTGTGCGGCCTTGCTTATCACTCAGCATTATAAGGTACGGATCAAGGGTAAAGTGGAGCAATCCAGAGAATGGAGTAGCTCCCTCCCCTACGTCTCTGTGTAGTAGCTACTGAAAAGGGAGCCTTTGGGTCATACTCGACTAAAGTCGCTAACTTTACTATTTACTAAGTTACAAGAAAATGTTCGAAAAAACATTAAATTCAAATTTCGCTAGTGGAATCTGTATGATATTTAAACATAGCGAGTCTTAAGAAGAGTTAAAGAGTTCCCTTTTTTGTATTTAGTTATAAAGAACTGTGAAGAGTTTCACAAGTCGATTGATTTTTAATTATTGCATCATAATATTTAAACGGGAAAATATAAAAACTAAATTTGGTACTTTTCCTTACGATAAACACATTAAATTGTATGCACGAGTTTAATGACATCTCTTTTCTGAATTATAAGAGACACGTACATTCCAAAACAGACACGATTCCTTTATATATATATATATATATATATATATATATATAAACAAAGTATTTTTCCCCATTTGTTGGGGTTTTTTTTTTTCGCTTAGCCGTCAGCTACTTTTTTGTTTATTCCTCTCAAGTGTTTCATTTTGTCGCGGAATTGTCTGACGAGACGTGACTAAAAAATTATTTTTTTAGAACTTATGATGTTTGGTCGACTTAAAGCTTTTATAAAATTACAATGGTATATATATATATATATATACCTACAGAGCCAGAAGTAATCTACCAAGGTTTCACCTGACTGGATCCTCAGGATAATTTTGTTCTACTCAGTATTTTACTCACTTTTACGTTATAGCTTAAGGTATTCTGTCGGTGTTTTTTTTTTTTTTTTTTCTTAGGCATCCTGATATTGGTTGATTGTTTTATATCAGCACGAATGTTTTTAGTTTTTTCTTCTTTATGAAATTTTTCCCAGTAAAAATTTTTTTTAATTTACAAATTGTCATATTTTTGTTTTTTTCACATCGTCAGAATTATAGAATAGGTATCATCATAATCATATCACGCTATCAGCACGGATATTTCTGATCCTCTCTCGCCACCACTCCCTGTCTTCCATTGCTTTTGGCAGGTCTTTCGGGCTACATCCAGTATCTGCACAGAGCTGCTGTATGTATGCTCGAGCTGGACTTCCTGCCTTTGCTCGTCCACATAAAGGGGTCCACGGGAGTACATCACTTACGAGCTCGTCCCTATTTCTCCACCAGTGTCCTGCATGTCTGGTTCGTCTTATTTTGATAGTTTTCGTGACAGGTGGTTGGTAGCCGTATAGTTGCTGTTTTATGGGGTACTGTCTCCAGGACTTGTTCAATATTGCTCGGAGCATTCTCATTGAAATGCCGTCAAGTTTTTTCTCCATACGTTTTGTTAGCGTCCACGTGGTGCATCTATATAGCAGTATCGATACTACCGCTGCTTGGAAGAAACTGCGCTTCGAAGAATTGGTATAAAACTAAAAATAATATGCATATATATATATATATATATATATATATATATATTGGCAGCATTTCTTCGTTGATACAAATTTCATTAAACATACTAGACATTTTATGTCTACATATTTTCTTCTGGATCCGTTCGAATTCCCGTATTACTTTTATCGTATTCGAGGGGAATTGATTTATGTATTTTCCATAGTTGTATGTATCCCTAGTTCTTTCTGCCCGACTTTGGGCCATCATCAGGGGAGGATCTATTATAAAAGTGATGTAACTTTTGTTTTAGCATATTACCACTATGTAAGAGCGTCTTTACCGTTGAAGATTATGGCGTCTGCTTTTAAATGGGTTTCTATAATTAGTGTCAGTAGATAAAGACATTTAAGTACATTAGCACTGGTTTGAAAATTAATTCTATTAAGTGTTGGTTGCATGTTTCTAATATGTAGTGCTTCGAGAATCTGTAGTTTTTGTTTATTATTTTGATGTTCTAATATTGTTGTGTTGTCGGTGAGAATTTTCCGTAATTGTGTTGTTGGGCATGAATGTTTTTTTAAATGCTGAGCTATTGAACTTGTATCAAAAAGGTGCATTGTAAGTCTCCTGTATCTAGGCAGCATTTTCTTTTCTAAATTTGTTTGATTAAATAGGACACACACACACACACACATATATATACACATGCATGTTTGATTAAATAGGACAGATACATCATTTCACCAATTTTAAAACTGCTCCTTTCAAGTTCGGCATAGAATGAATTAAAAAAGGCGCCATATTTTTCCAAACTTCTTTCGCACCCTTGAAGATCTCCATGTAAAAATTAATAACCCTTCGAAAAACAAGTTCAATTTCGAAAAGTTGCAGCTGCATTCTGAAATACTTTTTTATATTTTTCCTGCCAATTCTTCCTCTAACCTCCCTTAGAGCCTTTTTCTACCGTAAATTCCCCTTCCACTTGTTTTTCCTCCAACTCTTTATATAAATGTATACGATTCGACATCGTGTTTATCATTTCATTGTTCGTTCCCCCAAATAGGACTTCTGCTGGGGTCAAAAGTACTTGGGAAAAATATAGCGCCCTTTTAAATTCATTCCATTCAGATGTCAAACGATTCATACGAAGACTTAAACGGATCAACTATAAAATAGGCAGAAGCGATGTGTCTGTCCTATTTAATCAAACATGCACACACACACACACACACACACACACACACATATATATATATGTGTGTGTGTGTGTGTGTGTGTGTCCAGGTTTGGTTTTAAATCGACAACATTCTACACGTATATACTCTATATAATTATTTACTAAATAGTCCACAGTTATGTCACAAATCTCCGTGAGTAACAATGTCACTCGCTGAATCGCTTTATCTATATTTATTCAAAAAGCATAATTTTTTCCAGATATCCGGACAGAAGATATTTTTTCCCGCGACAAGATAATTAAATTTTAATTTCTACAGCTGCTATTCATCTTTGTAAATTTGCTAGAAGATTATTCTCTCTCTCTCTCTCTCTCTCTCTCTCTCTCTCTCTCTCTCTCTCAATGGCAGGAAACACACACACACATAAATTTATGCGAGTGCACATGCGTATATATATATATATATATATATATATATATATATATTATTCAGTCCAGATAAACCGTAGTCGGGAATAATTCCGTCGGGACAAATTCTTTCCACTGTGAACATTTAAAATTTTCCTGGTAAAGAGCTCAATGTAACTAACATCACAGCGCAATAATTTCTTCAAGAAAAACAAAAATCGGTCACATTAGGATTATAAATTTATTTCCATCCTGTTATGGGTATTGAGAAATATCAATTACACAAAAAAACAGGACTTCTTCAGATCCAATGGATAAATTAAATGACATGGATAAATTAAATGACATATATGTATATATATATTTTTTTTCTTTTTTGTTGGTCCAAAGAGAGAAACAAGTAAATATTTAAAAATAAATAGGTCCACTCAAACCTACACGAGTGAATTCAAGGTTCATTAGGTGCCCCATGCTCTGAATGACAAAAGAATATCTCAATAAGATCAAGGGAAAATGTTTGTGGAAATTTTTTTTGAGCTCGAATGTAGCTGAATTTTACTAGAGAGGCATCACAAAGCTATTTGATAAATAGCAAGAGGTATAAAATAATAATGGCGAATATATTATTGATTGAAATGAATACATTGTTAAATCATTTATGAGTAAATTATGTTTTACTGAAACAGAAATTATTTATGACTCAACCCAATAAACATGTTGGTCCAGTCCGCTAGGGCTGCAGAATACACCGACTGCATCTGTGCAGTGGGGTAAGACTCCCTCAATGAATATCCTAGATATGACACAAAACAATTTGATGGTGAGGCTCCAGTAATGCTGGAGCTTTGGGGAATGCGGAGCGCCCCTTCCTTGCTATCGCTCCCTTGTTCACTGTCTCCCGAGGTGGTAGCACCTAATAGGGTCCTAAGTATGGGTCAAATAGATTGTTGGTTGGTTGGTTGTTAGGGTTTTATGGCATATCAACTTTTGTAGGTTATTTAACGCCAAATCTATTTTTATACAAATAGTCAGTTCTATTTCAAACAAATCAGTTTAGCATAAGTACACAGTTTAATAGTCAAAAACATTTCTATTTCAAACAATTCAGGTTAGTCAAATAATTCTAATTCAAACAATTCAGTTTAGTATAAGAATAGATTTTCTCCACACACAGTTAAATGTCAAAACAGTACTATATTAAACTATGCAGTTTAGCATAAGTACAGTTTCAATGTTAAAACAGTTCTGTTTCAAGCAGTTCAGCTTAGCATAAATGCCCAGTTTAATAGTAAAAAATATTTCTATTTCAAGCTATTCAGTTCAGTCAAGAAGTTCTAATTCGAACAATTCATTTTAGTATAAGTATAGAGTTTGTTTACACACAGTTAAATGTCAAAACAGCTCTATATTAAACAATTCAGTTTAGCGTAAGTACAGTTCCATTTCAAACTGTTCATTTTAGCATAAGCATGCAGTTTAAATGTAACTACACATCTTAATTGCCAAAAGCATTTCTATTTCAAGCTATTCAGTTTAGTCAAACAGTTCTAATTCAAACAATTCAGTTTAGCATAAGTATGCAGTTTAGTTCTATTCAACCCATAGATAGGGCCCTATCAGGTGCTACCGTTCTGGGCCAGAGTGGACCAGGGAGTAATGGCAATGAAGGGGTACTCCGCATTTCTCAAAGCCCCAGCATCATTGGAACCTCACCATCAGATTGTTTAGTGTCATATACAGGACACTCGTTATGGAGGTCTTACCCCTCTGCAGAGGCACAGTCGGTGTATTCTACAGCCCCAGCCGATTGTGCAACAGCCTAAGTATGCACTTTAAATGTCAAAACAGTTCTATTTTAAACAATCCAATTCAGCATAAATATGCTGTTTAAATACAAAAACAGTAAACTCAAACCGCGGTTTAGTTCCATTTAAGCCATTCATTTAACCCTTTGCAGGTGCTACCACTCCGGGCCAGTGTGGACCAGGCAGCGATGGCAATGAAGGAGTACTCCGCATTCCCCAAAGCTCCAGCTTTTCTGGAACCTCACTATCAGATTGTTTAGTGTCATATCCAGGACACTCGTTGTGGGTCTTACCCCTCTACAGAGATGCAGTCGGTGTATTCTGCATCCTCAGCCGACTGGGCTGGCTCAAATAGAACTAAACCGTGTACTTACGCTAAACTGAATTGTTTGAAATTGTTTATATGTATAAAAATGGATTTGGCATTTAGTAACCTGGTTGATATGCCATAAAAGCAAACCAAGCAAAACCAAACAAAAACCAATACGATGTTACGATAGCATAGATGCAAAATTCTTGGTCTGATAATCTTATAGTCAATGACAGTCACCAGGCGCCATTTACTCGATATCTACTCAATCCTAACTTAAATCCACACGCACAAGCACATACACACATACGCACACTTACGCATACACATACACACATACACACTCGCGCGCAAGCGCGCGCACTTAAGAATATATAGATATATATAGTTCACTAAACTTGGCACAACAAACCAGCAGCTGTACGACCAGCTACTTCCAATCTCTAAAACCATCCAAATAAGACGGACAAGATATATGGGATACTTCAAGAGAAGTAAGAACGAACTCATGAACACGTTCTCCTATGGACCCCTTCACACGGACGTGCAAGTGCTGGACGACCAACCAGAACTTATCTACAACAGCTCTGTTCGGACGCAGGATGTAGTCTCGAGAACCTATTCTAAGCGATGGACGATAGAGACGGATGGGAGAGTCAGGGAAATCCGAGCAAGCCGTACGACATGATGATGGTGATGATGATGATGATGACTCTTGGCAAATCATTTTGCAAGCAAGCACACACACACACACACACACACACACACACACACACACATATATGATAGAAATGAGTGGAACGTTGGATAAATCAAACACTTAAAACCGGTTTAGAGGTGCGATATTTCGTTCTTCTCACCTCTAAACCGGTTTAAAGTGTTTGATTTATCCAACTTTTCACACATTTCTATCATAATGTCAGATTCACTGCAATCTATCATTTCAATATATATATATATATATATATATATATATTGAAATGATAGATTGTGGTGAATCTGACATTCAATAGATTTTTTATATGTATACGTCTCTCATGAATAAATTTAGAGCTTAACTATATATATATATATATATATATATATATATAGTTAAGTTCGAAATTTATTCATGAGAGACGTAGAATGGAACGATTGAAATATTTAATTTTAAATATCATACATATAAAAAATTGATTGAATTGTCCGAAGACAGAAGAAATGGATTTGTAATAGTTGATATCAGAACTTCAAATGATGAACTTTTGCAAAGGTTAGTGAAAAGATCTCGGTCCGACTAAGAAGCAAATTACATTAGAGCCATGCAACATGCATATCATTCTACATATTCATTCCACAGTTCAACACACTTGACACATCGTTTCTCAAATTTCTCACACCCTTTTTTTTTTATTTGTTTTACATTTTTTGTTTGCATTAAAATAAATAAGTTGGCCTACCGTAGTCAAGGGTCTCCCGAAGGATCCTTTTTCAATAGCTACAACACTGAGGTGTAAGGAAGGGCACTACTTATTTCGCTGGACTGCTCCACTTACCCTTAATCTGCACCTTATATTACTGAGAGTTAAGCAAGGAGACATCAAGTACCATTTTTAATTCTTTTGTATGATTCAACTTGGGATTGAAACCTGGTCTCCCGGACCATTGGTAAACACTAAACATTATGCCAATAGGATGGTAATTTGTCCAAAATATATTTATTTTTAAAGTAATGAAAAAACAAAGAGTATTTATTTTGTTTTAAAAAATTCAATTTTTATTATTTCTCAAAAATTCAATTTTTGGGGGAAAAATCATTTTACGAACAAATAAAAAAAAAAAACGAAAATAATTAAAAAAGTCAGAATAAATTCGAAAACATTTTAATTTGACCCCACTCGGCGACGGGGACATATTTATTTATAGATTTATTGATTAGGCTAAATCAAAAGTATTTTTCGGGTTTTTTCTGTTTGTTTTTTTTTTTTTT
This sequence comes from Sepioteuthis lessoniana, assembly GCA_963585895.1. Lineage (NCBI taxonomy): Eukaryota > Metazoa > Mollusca > Cephalopoda > Myopsida > Loliginidae > Sepioteuthis > Sepioteuthis lessoniana. The sequence goes on along the minus strand of CAUZXS010002631.1, from coordinate 269,833 downwards.
TTTGTTTTCTTCTGTTTTGTTTTCTTCTGTCCTCTAAATCATCATCATCATCATCATCATCATCATCATCATCATCATCATCAGTACCGTTCAATTTACTGGGTTTTTTTTATCTATTTTTATTTTTTGGTTTTGGTTAGTAGTTCAGATGTTGTCATTGCAAATTTAAGTATTAAGATTCCGGAGATATTGAAGCATTAGTTTAAACTAGGCTCGATGCTGCTCACAGAAATCAAGAAGTGGAAGGAAATGAAGAAAAAAAAAAACAACGTCTGACCATACTTCCCAAAACTGATTTAAACATTTTAAGGATAATGTCTTGCTCCAGGAAATAAAACCCAGAAGCAGAGGACTTTTAGTAATGGATATTGATGATTTAAGGCTCGCTCATCGAAAGATGCTGTATTAAATAATTTGGAAAAAAAGAAAAAAAAAAAAACAAGTAAGATGATTTAAAAAAAACGAAGATACTTTTGATCCGTCCTAATATTACGATTTGGAGGTAAAGATTAAAATTTACAACAATAATGTTATTTTGTTGTGGAACCAAATGTTTACTTAAAGATTAAAAGTGTATATTTTAAACACTTTTTGTGATATGTTCATCAAACGTTCCACTTGCATTTCTCAAAAAAAAAAAAAGAAGAAAAAAAAAGATCCAAAATATTTTTCGTCACCAGGATTACTATTAAGAAACAGCTGTTCTTTTTTTTATTTTGCTCATCTCAAGCAATTTAATTTCGAATATTTTACATGCAAAATTCCTGTGTGAGAATGTCACCTTACGTCGATGAGTTTTAAGTTCAGTTGGTACCATTTCAGAAAAAAAATTCAATTTTATAACTTTTTGATTAACCCCCTTTAAAACCTTTTTTTATTCAAATAAAAAGGGGGTATTGAAGATATTGGAGTCATTTTTTTTTTTCATTTACAAATTATGTAAAAAAAATAACAAAATATTTACTTTAGCTGTTGTGAATTTTGAAAGTCTTGCCTCATTATTTTGCCGTGAGAATGACAGTATTTTAGTTGGGCGACCTTCCCTTTTTATTCCCTAAAAATATTTCTGGTGGTGAATTGTCCTTAAGCAAAGTCTTAGTAAGACTTAGCTTAAATTAACATTTAGGTTTAAGGCTGCTTTACAATACCCGCTGTTATTAAGTAGTCTCCCACCTCAGTATGAGAATAGATTCAGCTCCGTTTAACTTCAATGATGTCACGGAAACCATTGGTTAATTACAAAGCATTGTTTAGATATATCAAATAGGCCTCAGGTTGCTTAAGTGGTCACCTATCTAAGAATTGAGCAGGCTCATCGATGCTTATGGGACACAGGCCTCAGGTTGCTTTTTGTTCCCGTTGTTGCTTAAGTAGTCACCCATCTAAATTTTGAACCGGCTCATCGCTGCGAAACTTTGGTGATTTAGCGGGAACCATTACTTCAGCATTATTTGTGCGAGCATGTTATCTACTACGTTTTACTTAGATATGGCACACAGGCCTCAGGTTGCTTTCAATAAATAGTGTTGTGTAAGTGGTTACCCATTTAGATATTGAACAGAATTATCTCTGCGGTGATCTAAAGGTGCTTTCAGCTTGACTTGACTGTAAATCACTCTTGTTTGGGAATTATTGTAAATAATTTTAAAGGGCTTATTTCAGAATTATCAGTACTTATACAAAATTTTTAAAAGATTTTAATAATTACTGAATAATTCTTGTGGAAATTTCTTTTTAATTTTTTGAAGGAAACCAAATAATTGGAAATGAGCTTGGTATTAAGAATATTTTGTCTTTTCTTTCAAAAGTTTAGCATTTTCTTTTAAGCAGTTTTGAAAAAAACAAAAGTGACCAAAATTTTCTTTAAAAGCGACTAAAGTTTTTCTTACAAAAATGGATTAAATGATCTAAAAATTTATTTGTTTATATTTTATGCCTCCAACACTCTCTAAATAGATGTTTTCAAACCTCTTACCTATAGATCCCGAATATACTCGCTTTCATGTATTGGTAAAAAAAAAAAAAACTTTAGCAAAGAGACCTGCTGTGCTTATTTTCAGTCTAGTGTTTTTGTTTAATGGCATATAAAACTTCATGCCAAATCCATCCTTCTAGAGAGACAGTAGTGGCACTATTCAACCTATAGCTGGTGGGATAAGGGGCTTCATACCTTTCCTAAAAGTACTAGACCAAAAGTGAACGTAATTGCGTTACTGGAGTTCGAACTCGCTTAATACGATTTTGCACCCCGGTAGGTTAGCTACTACGCTACGAGGACTTCCCCCATGTTTGTCTTCAATCAAACTATAATTGTATTTCAATTTAAAGTATTATGCTGTTTCTTATGTTCTGGTATGTAAAAGCTACCGAGAATTTTTTCATCTTGTGAGGATGCATTTGATGGTAAATAAGGGGTTAAGTAAACAATGATGTCATTACTTAAGCACAAATTAATACGTTTCTGATTCATGCATTGCTCAGCCGCAAGAAACTACCCCATCCCTACTCATAGGCTGCACCTCACTTTTGTACTTAAGGGGTGGAATCAGGACTAATCCTGATGCCTACGGATCCCCGGAAAGAGAAATACTGACGAAACTAAGCAGTTTTGTCCTCCACTTTAAACGCTTCCCTTTGTTGAATCCATCCTTGAGGGGAGATGCACGCTTCATTAACTAGTCACAAATGATAAATACATTGCCATTTGCCTATACAGCGATGAGAGTTGGCATAACAGTTCACTATTTGTGAATTGGAATCTCATTATGGGATTTAATGTTGAATATCTGTGAGTTACAAATGAAAATGAATGCTGGGTATGTCGAGCTTATTATTTTACGAAGACTCTCTCTCTCATTGCCCAGACAGCTGGGACTTTAGAATACACTGACTGCACCTCTGCAGACGGGTAAGACCCCCACAACGAGCGTCCTGATATGACACTAAACAATCTGATGGTGAAGTTCCAGTAATTCTGGAGCTTTGGGGAATGCGGAGCGCCCCTTCAGTGCCATCGCTCCCGGGCCCACTCTGGCCCGGTGTGGTAGTACCTGATAGAGGTCAAATAGAACTAAACTGCGTACTTATGCTAAACTGAATAGCTTGAAATAGAAATGTTTTTCGTTATTAAACTATGTACTTATGCTAAACTGAATTGTTTGAAAAATAACAGTTAATTTGTATAAAAATGTAATTGGCATTAAATAACCTACAAAGGTAGATATGCTATAAACCAAAACAAACAACAAACAAATATATATATATATATATATATATATATATATATATATATATATATATATATATTTGAAGTATATCTCAAGTAACTCTTAAAAAATATGCTGCTTCCACTGCTTGTTGTGGTGTATATCATCACATTATTTTTTCGTTCGACAATTATATAGAATATTTATTAAAATCAATTCTTAATTATCATTAAATTACAATTATAGTGATATTTCTTAATATAGACGTATAAAAAAGTAAAGTTGGCGACAGTAGTCGAGGGTGACCCGAAGGCTCCACATCAAGGTGTGGAGTAGGGCGCAACTCCTTTCCCAGTATTGACCCACTTTACCCTTTATCCGTACCTTATAATGCTGAGTGTTAAGCAAAGAGACATCACGTACCATTTTTGAGTCGTTGGTATGACTATATATATATATATATATATATATATATATATATATAAAGTATGTGTGTGTGTGATTATGTTTGTTTGATCGCGCACGCGCGTGTGTGTGTGGACATCCATACTTATATGTAAACATGTGGGTACATGCAAACAATAGCGCGAGTAACTCATACCAATCTTAATGAATATACTGAAGAACTTGATGTTATGTGTCCTGTATCTGTATTCTTTATTATTTCCCCACCTATTCATGATAGATAGATAGATAGATTACTGCCCATGAATAAACAAATCTGGAACACCTTTTTATTTTATGCTAATTTTCTTCTTAACTAAAGATTCCAGGATTTTATGATTTCTTGTTGAACATTATAAAATAAAAGCGGATATTATTAGGAATCATTTATTACTAAATTCAACAGCATTGAAATTTTGCGGCAAAAATATGAATTTGTTGGAGGCACCAGTGATGTAACGGTTATTCTCATTGGAAATGGACGAGACTGAATTTAACAGATCGTTAATTCTCTTGTGAAATGTATGAATCAAACAAGTCTCCCTCCATCTATGGGTAAATAGAAGTGCAGTCTGTACTCTTTAGCCTTGGTAAGGTAACCGGTCTAGGAGAAGAAAAACTCTGAATTCAAAACTGTTAAACCCCGCTTAAAAAATTACCTTAAATCACATCCAGCCGTGTGGGGGAGGTAAAGACATAATAATAATGTAGCAATCAAAGGAGAAGCACACACACACACACACACACACACACACACACACACACACACATATATATATATATATATAAATTCATATTTTGTTACAGACATTAAGTACTGAAGAGTTATGTAACAGATAACAGTTAATAATATCTAATAACATTTGTTTTCATTGAATAATGTTCTACTTTGGAAATCTGATCTCTATGACAAAATAAAACAAGAATTCCTCTAGCTGTAGCCGTGTCAGTACTAATGTATGATTGCACAATCTGGACTCCTACGAAATGCTTGGAGAAAAAGCTAGATAGGATCTAAACAAGGATGTCACATTCTATTTTGAACAAATCCTCGAACCAGCGCCTTACAAAATAGCAGATTCACAGCCACTTACCTCCCATCTCGCAAAGCATCCAAGAAAGGTGAGCAAGATATGCAAGGTACTGCTGGTGAAGTAAGACCGAATTTATAAGCACTGTTTTCTTATTGACTCCAACGCATGGACACACCAGTGTTGACCGACAAGCAAAAACTTATATTCAATAGCTTTGTGCAAACACCGGATGCTGTATAAACAATTACTGAGTGCAATGGTCGATAGGGATGAATGGCGAGAGAGAGTCATGGGAATTTGTACGGTCGATATGCCTTGACTACAATGATGATGAGAAATAATGAAACGCTGTTATATTTGGTTCAGAAGAAAATTAGATATAAAATTAAAGTTGTTGGTTTGGTTTCTTTGTTTTAATGTGATATCTACCTTTGTGGGTTATTTAATGCCAAAACCGTTCTTATTGAAGAACAGTTCTGGTACTCTAGATGAGTGTTAAGAGGGTTCATACCTTTCCCCGGGGGTATTTTTTCGAAAGTGAACATAATAGAACGGCTGTAGTTTGAACTACTGTAACTATTACGCCACGGAAACTTCCTAATTAAATTTTAGCTTTGTATTTACTTATTAGGGCTATCTTTGTTATGTTCTGATGTTGGTTGGAAGTCCAATCACACTAGTAAATAAATAATGCCCGAAATACCTTATTCTAATTCACAATGTGCTAAAAATAATCTAGTGGTGATTTGATTGTTTCAAGGTTAGATTAGCCATTAAGTATAATAAGCAAGTGCTAAGGACATCAAGGAAAAAAAAGAGGGGGCAATCCTCTAAGATTTTCCATCGTCAGATTTACCACGGAGCCAACAGTTATATCTAGGAGGAGGCACCATAATTTTCTAAGTGCTTAGGGCCTCTACAAGACTTGATCCTGGCCTGAGTTGTTCGAGTGTCTTTTACAAAAATTTTGGCTTTATTGCTTAAACAAACCCAAATAAAAGAGTTCTTTTTTCTACATTGACGATTCGTCTCCACTAGTGTCGTCATAATACGTAGAAGCCGGTGAGGTCTCCTGGGACATTAAAACCGAACAGTCCTGCTCCAGTTTTGTCATATCAACTACGGGTTGGTGATTCCTGTTAACGACTGTCTTACTCTTATCCCCGATATGTAGCAATTGTTTTCCATTACCGCTGTGTTCATGATGATGATGATGATGGTGGTGGTGGTGGTGATGATGGGGGTGGGGGTAATATGGAATAGCAGTTGGGGGTTGGTGTTCCCGGATTGCGTGGGTCCGCCCTACTGGTAACAACGGCGGCACCGAACTGCCTATGCCGGTAACAGTGACGTCAGTTGTCGACGCTGATGTCACTATGGATAATGAAGAACTGGATGACATTGCTGGGTGTCTTGTTTCTATGTTTTCAATCATCTCTTCATCGTCGTCTTCATCTTCGTCACCTTGTAAATCATGGTCAGCTTCTTCGACTCTATTATTAATGTCTTTCTTGTTTTTCTCCTCTCCGGTTGATTGGTCACTCTCTGGCGATTGGGATTTCTGGTAATCGATAACCTTGGTCAGCAGATTGATGTATCGAATTGCTAACCTCAAGATTTCGTTCTTGCTTAACTTTTTGTCCGGAGGGTGAGTCGGTACAAGACGCCGCAGTTCGGCGAAGGCCCCATTAACGTTTTGCTGCCTCCATCTCTCGCGGCTGTTCGTGAACATACGCCGGGCAAGCTTTCTGATTGGCAATTGGCTGATTTCGTCACTAAAGCGTCGACGTAAGGCGGCCGGCGCTGGTTTATTGCGCAGGTCGAGAGGATTTTCGGCGCTGTAACTTGCTGAGCGCGTTCCCAGCTCCCGCGAAGCAATTAACGGGTATGCGCCACTCTCCAAACAGATAAACCCGGGACTTGGGTTCGCGCTTGCCGAAGAAGGTGCAGCACTGCCGGAAGACGATGAAGACGAAGTGGATGATGGGGATATGGCCGATGGCGAAGATAGAGACAAAGATGATGATGTAGATATTTTGGAAATGGAAGAGGACGACGATGAGAATGAAGGCGACATATCTTTTTTGATATTTACGTTGAGAGTTAGTCTCTTCGGATTTTTCGAATTGTCGTTTTGGTTACGACTGTTTGGAAGAGTCTCTGTAGAGGCCTTTGAATTGTTCCTTGAAAAACTATCTATCAGTAGTTTATTATTGTTGTTATTATGATTGATAGTGCTGTTATTACTATTATTATTATCATTATTACAATTATTGTTATTGTTCTGATTTACGACACAGTTGGATAAATTACTATCTGGGCTGGCTGTTATCATGGCGACACTTTTAGTATTTTTAGTATTGTTCAGTTCACACTCGAGCCGGCGAATTTTTGTCTTCTCTCGGTCCTGTTCGGGTGATTCCGGAGAAAAAACATTGTCATTCATATCGCAATCTTCAGTCGTTTTTGGAACAATGTCTTCGCTGCTGTCTAAATCATCTGACGCTGTAGATGAATGCAAACTGTCAACCATCATCTCACTTTCTGACGAAGTTACTGAACAACCCTTTCTTGGATAATCAGCGTCTATTCCAGGCCTCCTGTGTCGTCCCAGGTGCATCAGACTCACACTTTTCATCTCAACACACGCCATCTCGCTTTTATTTATATATATATATATATATATATGTATATAAGTGTGTGTGTGTGTGTGTGTGTGTGTGTGTGTGTGTGTGTGTGTGTGTGTGTGTGTGTGTGTGTGTGTGTGTGTTTATAAATTCAAGTCTGAAATCTTTTAGTTTTGTTTCGTCTATTCGTGTATATTTCTGGGGTAGGGTTGTTCGTTTTTGGTTTTGTTTCTGTTTTTAATGAAGTTCTTCGTAATTTTCTTTCTTTTTCTTTTAATTTTTTACCGTTAAGTTTTCAGTTTTTGTAAAATGCGTTTCTTTTCGTTTTTTTGATTTTTATAAAGTTCACCTTTCTTTTTAAAAATTATCTGGTACTTATCTCCATAGAGAGAAAAAGACAAGCGCCAGGGATTTCTGGTTTTTGTTTACACCTTTTTTTTTGGTCTTTAAAGAAAAGGAGTTTCAGTTAAAGAGTGGGGAAAGGTGAGTTGGATGATAAATGAGCGTTAAGGAACCATATAAGACAATGCTTTGTCTCAGACAAATTATTTTTACATTTTAAGATGTAAAAATAATGCTTCAGAAATCCAACAATATTTTCAATTTTATTCGTTTTTCGGGGTTGATGTGTTGACAGAAATTGGGATGTTCACACTGTTTTCTTCACTGTAAAACCTAAAAAAAAAACAAAAAAAGAAGAGAAAGATATGTTATATTAGTTTAAATTTAATTAAATTTTCATAATACGTTTTGCAGAAATTTATTATACGTAACACGATGAAAACTTTCAAAAATATCACCTATAGAAAAATGACCTGAGTCTGATTCTAAACTGAATCCAGCGGTTAGGATCTAGCTCGGAAGCTTAAGAGTGTGTAGAACTACCTCTTCGTTGCTATTACTCCAAGGCTTACTCTGACCTGATGTGATAGTGGCCCTTCCTCTACGGGAAAAATTATTCATATTGGATATGAATTCTTGAAATCATATAAATTTTGCAAACAGTCAAGTATTATCATTAAATTGGAATACTTACTTGAAACCATTTAATTACTTTCAAATTATTAGTATAAGATAGGAATACTTGAAACATAAATTAATACATTGGTTCTTAAAACATTGATATTGCAACAACGTATGAAGTTTCGTTTGGTTTATTTTGTTTTGTTTTGCTTTTCTGGCCCATCAACCTTTGAAGGTCATTTAATGCCAAATCCATTTTTATGCATATAAACAGTTCTATTTCTAACAGTACCGTTCAGCATAATTACACAGTTTCAATGCCAAAAAACAGTTCTATTTCAAACAATTCAGTTTAGCATAAAAACAGTTTTATTTCAAACAATTCTTTTTAGCATAAGTACACAGTTTATTTCCATTTGACCAATTGATAGGACCCTATAAGGTGCTATCAGAGTGGACCTGGGAGCGATGGCAATGAAGAGGTACTCCGTATTTCTCAAAGCTTCAGAATTACTGGAACCTCGCTATCAGATTGTTTAGGGTCATATACAGGACACTCGTTGTGGAGAGGAGCCATCCCCACTACAGAAAAGCAGTCGGTGTATTCTACAGCCTCAACCGACTGGACAACAGGTATGAAATCTTTACCAGTTTAAAATGATTGTGAAGAGTGTGGAGTCGTTACATTTGTATACAACAGTAGCATAAGGACTAGAACCTGTGCATGTTTTCTTTTTACATTACAAATTACCGGTTACACGAAGGACACGTAAAAAAGTGCTTTTGTTAAGTGAAATTTGTCACCTTATGATGTTTTGGTGACGTACTGATTATCGTCACAAATTTGGACTCAGAGGTCATTACATCCGAATTCAATTTCTGGCTGTTATCGTTTACTACGTACTCACGCCCATATAAAAAGCCTGAAGTCATCTTTTATACTTTCAGTTATGCACAAAACAGGAGGATAAACTGGACTTTTTAGCCTTGAAAGGACAATCAGACGAGGACAACACTGAATTCAAACCTGCTGCCAACGGCTAATGTAGTGGGGCAAGGCACATTACTCCCTTGGTCATACTTACTTTTGGGAAGGCCCAACACCTCCAGCAGACCGAGATGAATGTCAATAAGAATGAAGGGTTATTAATAGCAAAGAAAATTACACCTTAATATAAGTGTATACAGGGTGCGGTTGGTATTTGAGGACATATATTTTAGATTAATACTGTTTTCTCTTAACTTTTACTGCTTTTATTTTTCCGAGAGTAATAATGACAGACCCTATGCTAACAAATGAAATGAAAAGGCATTCTGTGGTAATGTCGTTGAAGGTTTTTTTTTTCTCTGTGCTTCAAGATCGTTTGTCCACAAGATACGTAAAGAGTTTGTCCTCAAGATACGTAAAGAGTTTGTCCACAAGATACGTAAAGAGTTTGTCCACAAGATACGTAAAGAGTTTGTCCACAAGATACGTAAAGAGTTAGAAAAAGAAAATGATAACAAAATGTCTGTCTCAAAACGTAAAAAAACATTCCACACGTTTTGATTCAATGAGAACACCCGAATTTATTCATAAAGTTAAGCAAACAATTGATGAAAACCGAGGTCAAACAATAAGGTCAATTGCAAAAAAGTTGCATATGTCTGAAAAGACAATCAGAAGGAGTGTTCATGAAGACATTCGATACAAACCCTACGTGTTGAAGAGAAGTCAATTTATTTCTGAAAAATCAAAAGAAAACCACTTAAAAAGACTTTTAAATAACTCAAAAATACTGCAGACGCAAGAATGAATTGCTAATAATGTGTACAACCACATCACCCCCAACATTTGGTCTCCTAACTCTTTACATCTCAATCGACTGGACTATTATGTGTGGAGCGCTGTTGAGAAGTAAGTTAATGAACATCCCCATAACACCAAAGACTCTTTAAAAGATGCCAGAGTTCGAGTAATGTCTGACATTTATAAGGAGCAGTTAATCAGAGCTTGCAACCGATTTCGACCTCGTATAGAGACAGTTATTAATGTTAGTGGTGGTTTTATTAAATAAAATTAATCAATCGTTCGCTAATTTCAGTACCTGTTATTTGTGATCAAATTCACATACAATATCTTCTTTTGATGTGTTTTTCTAATCCATAAAATCTGACCTCAAATACCAGCCGCACCCTGTACTTCTATAAAGATGATTTCTAAAAGTATTACCCGTATGCACATGGGTGTGCGAAAATGTATTCGTGTACTGATATACATTTATGTATTCCCCCCCCAAAAAAAAATATTTTCAGATTTATATATAAATGTTTTCCATTGTCATCAATATTACTTTTAACCCGTCTTTTTTAATTGTGTCTTCGTCAGTCTGTCATAATTCCACTGTTGATACTTTGTTAAAAATGATGTCGAAAACGTCCTGTCAGATGTGGGCCAACGATAAATATTTGCATCGTATAAACAGTACTATGTAAGTGACCATCAGAAATTTACTCTAATTACCCTCCCCTTCTCTTTCTTTCTCTCTCCCTCTCTTTCTCACGCTTTGTCTGCTTTTCTATTTCTTTCTCTTATTTTTTAAAGATCTACCATTTAGAAAGAGGTATATATTTTTCTTTCTTTCTTTCTTTCTTTCTTTCTTTCTTTCTACCTATTTCCTTTTTTTCTTTCCAATTTCTTTCTTTCTTTCTTTCTTTTTACTCTTCACTTATTTCCATCATTCTTTCAATCCATTTTCTTTCTTTTTCTTTCTTTCTTTGTACATCTCTTTCTTTTCTACTCATTTATTTTTTTTTTGTTTTCAGATTATTTTCTTTCTTTTTCTTTTCTATCATTTATCTTTCTTTCTTTCTTTTTTCTTTTGTACCCATTTTTCTTTTTCTTTCTTTTTTTAAAAACTTTTTTCTTTCTTCCTTCCTTTCTTTATTTATTTATTTCCACCCATTTCTTTTCTTTTCTCTCCGTTTTCTTTCTTTCGGTTAAATTTCTTTTTTCTTAACTTTCTTTTCATTATTTCTTTCAGTTTTCTTTATAGTCTTCCTGTTTTCTTTCTTTCTTTCTTTCTTTCTACGTTAATCATTTATTTTTAGATTAGAATTTATCTTCGGAACAACTACATATAGTCTTTATTTCACAGCCGTATGGTCTGATGGTAGACGACTGTACGACTCTTACTACACACCAAATAAGTTTATCATCAGTCAAGTAAAAAAAAAAGTCTGTTACGAAATAAAATACTAAAACCGGGTCTATCAAAAAGACTTTTCAACACTAAAGTTTAGCATTAATTTTTACGATGTAATCTACAGTGCAAAACTATCACGTGCTTTATATGTGGGTCAGTCATTTTCTTTGCCTCTTTCATTTGCTTACCCCCCTCTCTCTTTCTCTCTATTTAATTACATGGATATTTAAGGGCTGAAATTGATAATCAGACAAGTTTTGAAGATCATTACTATTGCAGTGAGTTTCATCCTCACTGGGTGCCTCATTCGGGCACTTTTGTACTAGAGTAATCTGAGCTCTGTATACTTGAAGGATGGTTTCGTAACGAACACATATGTTAGAATGAAGGCGGACCCATAAGCCAGTTGCCTGACTTGTATTCATGAGCTCAATTTTATTCTGAATTTTCACTGCCTAATGTTCGAACTATATAAACAATATCAATCACTTAATTAAGTGCATTAACAAGGAAGGAGATGCTGAAACATAAATATTTGTGGAAAATAGATATTTTCTATCATTAGACTGCAAAATTATTGATTTATACTCGTTGAAGCGCAAGTAATGTAATGATTATTTACTACAAACCACAGCTATGAGTAAATAGTTGGGCAGGCTGGGCTCTCACGGCTAGGTAGAACAATTAGTTTAGAAGTAAAATTCGGAATGAAAACGCATAGCCAATGGACCATTCCGGTAGGATAAAGGTCATTATTTCCCTTTCTGGTTTTCATTTATTGTTTATATATGAGATGTGGAACTCGGCGTCGTGAGCATCAAGTCGGTTTATTTTCTCAATTGTTTGTATATATATATATATATATATATATATATATATATATATATATATAAACCAATGGTGGACTGAGCGGTCGGCTGTGCATTGCTCAAGGGCCTAAAGTCGCCAGAGAATCAAGAAGCAAAACTTGTATTTTTCGTGTTTTTTTTTTTTTTTTTTGTTTTGTTTAATGCAGCATCAACCTCCGTGAGTTATTTAATGCCAAAACCGTTCCTGTAAAAGAACATCAGTGATACTATTTAACATATAGCTGTGGGTGATAAGCGGGTTCATACTTTTCCCATGGGTATTAGTCTGAATGTGAATGTAATATCGCAACTGGAGTTCGAACTCGCTTACAACGGGGCCGTAGATAGCCATGACACCATGACGACTCCTCAGCCTTTTTAAAGTTGCCTCAAATGAATCAAGCAGTGAAATCATTGCAGTTCTATTATTATAGTCCGCCGAATGTTTTTATAACATATTCTGTAGCATTGGAAATAAATACACTCTGTTTTTTTTAGATGTAAACCTTTTGAGGGACAGAGAGACATAGAGAGAGTGAGACAGAGAGAGAGAGAGAGAGAGAGAGAGACGCTGATTAAGATTATCCGAATTTGTATGGAATGGATGGTTGACTAGGTCCAGTGACCAATAACCTCTTTTTGAATAAATCATTGTCTTTCCATCTCTGATTAATTCGTTTCTGGCCTTTACAATAAAAGGAAACTAAAATTATGTATAAAAAAGTAATTGGTTCAAACCGGCCACCTAACTAAAAGCTACTATTGTTGCGAGGGATGAAATTAAAATACCACTATATATATATATATATGTGTGTGTGTGTGTGTGTGTGTGTAAAGTACCATACCTGTCTCATAGTTAGTAAGTTAGGCTAACAAAACCTTATGAAGAAGTTCGTTTCTTACTAGATGCCAGATGTTTTTAGATTTTAGCCAGCTCTACTAACTAATGTTTAAGTATTTTCTTGATTTAAGAAAAACGTTTTTAAAGCGATTTATTCTTTCACTTATGTGTGGATGCGTGTGCATTGTCGTTTCTTTTTTTACATTGGAAGCCAATGAATATCATTGGTCAAGCCTGACTCAAATATTTTACTGTAAATTCTTTGTCAGTTAAAGCCATTTACTGTCAAAAAAGTAAAGTATCCTCCTTTTTCTAACGCGAGGAAAAGAAAAAATAGTAGCATCTGACAGTGGAATCTTTTTTTATGTCAATAAAATGACACTCACGGACGCGTTCGGTTCTTGACTTGTGTCCATTATTTTACGACAATATCTCGTAGTACCTCAAGGGAAAGTAATGTTAGCAATTAAATAAGGAGCTGGCCAAGTTGATCTTACTTTTTTTTCTAATTTAACTGAGATCTTAACACTGCTAGAATTTTATGTACATGATTGATTTATAGGGCAAAAAATTACATTTTGCCTGATTTCATTTTTTTTTTCTTTTTAAATAGGAATACTTCTACAGGAAAATCAGGTATTATAAACATCTATAAGATCGTAAATCAAAAAAGTATATTCGGGCAGTCATTTTTTATTTAGACATACTTTATTAGAGGTAACAATTTTTCTTAAGTTTCTCTTGTGTTCGTATTTCGATCTGATTTTTGTTAGAACTTCCCACTTTTTATATGATTTGTAAACGTACTAATTCTATGTGATTCTCATCGTAGTTTGCCGTTGTCGACAAAATTCCATTGTTCTAATGTAAAGTAAAAATTGGCGGCCGTAGTCGAGGCCTACACGAAATCTCCCTTTTCAATAGTTCCTACCACGAGCTGTAGAGGCGAGTGCTACTCCTCTCCCTGGATTGCTCCACTTTACCCTTGAAACGTACCTTATAATGCTGAGGGTTAAGCAAGGAGGTATCAAGTACCACTTTTTGCGTCTTTGGTATAACTCGACCTGGGATTGAACCCCCGGGTCATTGGCGAATACTCTACTACTATGCCAATGGGACCCATTCGAATTTGATCTTTTATAATTTTTACAAAATTAAAAAAATTTACTGCATATCGCGTTGTAGCACTATGTGGGTAGGCTGCCAAAGCAGATGATTCATTTGTCTGTTTTGGTGCGAAACCAGACAAAGGATTCTTGGACCTGAAATCTCGCCGTATCCGGAAGTGGTAAGGGGACGCGAATGGGAGTTGACGACGCGACCCAGCAGAGGACAGTTGGCGGCTGGACAGCAGAGAAGCGGGCAGCAGAGAGTTGGCGTGGAACCACGGACAGGGGCAGTCAACACCGGACTCGGGAGACAGTAGCAGAGAAGATAGGGTCCAGCGACAGTGAGTCAAGATGAGTCTGATTCCAGTAGCATTGTGGAATTTTCGCTAGTAACCCACGCTAGCGTTAGTCCATATATGCTATCAGGAATGCAAAGTGTTGCATACCTTCCTCTGTTCTTGGTTAACCCCAAGCTTTGTTCGTGTTTGTTCGTTTGTCCTTCTATTTTCTCCGTTCCCTCGATCGTATTCTTGTGTAGGTAAAGAAATGTGCGTTATCCCCTCGAACCACTAGTTGATCACCGGCCGGCGTAAGAAGTGGAATGGTTAGAAGAGAGATAACGTGGTGGGGGAGAGGGTGTAACGTTTACAGCGTCACATGTTGGAGGATGTCATTTATATATTAAAAGTATTTTAGAGAGCCCGCTGTTATTTTGATTATTATTTTGTCCATTATCTGTTATTTTGTTTTAATAAATAAAGCTTGAAAATTTGTCGTCTTTTGTTATTAAGATTTGTTTTACAGAGACTTTTAGTATTTTCTTCAAGTAATTGATGCATATTAGTGTAGGTATTTTGTCTTCCGTAATGTATCAGTGCAAATAGATATTTGTTTTAAAACATGAAGTTTTCTAATAAATTTTAATTGTAAAATTATTAATTTTTTTCTTCTTTTTTTTTAAACTGAGGAGTTCCATATACAATGTAAGTATAATGCTAAACTGGTTCATTATTTCATGTTCGTCAGGTTAGCTAAACAAAATCTTTGTTTTGTTTAACCGAATAAAGTAGATAATTATCTAGCTAAAAATGTTCAAGCCAGAAACCGTTGTTATGACCTTTTTACTATTTTTACAAGACATTTTTTTTTGGGGGGGGGCGAAAACCCTAAATGTGTTATGGTTACATTTGTAGGCATGGGCAATGATGACTACAGAGCCATAAATGTTAACTTTTTGACAATTTTAAAGTTATTTAAAAATTTTATTCATGAAATTATTTAAAAAATCTCTTATCTCTCATAAAAGCATATTTAATTAGAACGGGCAATTATTTAAAAAGATTAATTAAAAAAATTTCTATTATAACTTTTTCCTCAAAAATATCCTTTCTCTTTTATCAACTTCCGAGTTAGTGAAGCATTTGATTGAACAAATAATAGTTTCTGCAACTTATTCAAATAATTACGTTCTAACATTTGGCTAAACGTTTCAAAAGGAACGAGTATAGAAATTAGAATCTGTTTTATCACAAATATTCGAAAATATTCCCGTAGCCCAGTGGTTATAGCACTGAAATGTCGCAGTCTCGAGCAACGCTAATTCTAAGACACCAAGGAGGTACAGACTCATAAGAACATTTCCCTGTGAACCCCTTGTTATGGACATACAAGTGCTGGTCGACCAGCAAAGCCTAAGATATATCAGGTCTGTGCTGACATAGGATGCAGACTAGAGGACCTACCAAAAGAGATGGCCTATTGGGATGGATGACAAGAGGTAGAGAGAGTGGGGAGTCAAAGAAATTCCGGGCTATCAGTACGACTTATTAAATTTTATTTAATTCGGTTCGTTTCAGCATGACACATTTGAGTAAACAGAAATAATTAAATTACCGGAGCTTATATATATATATATATATATATATATATATATATATATATATATATATATATATATCATTTAACTGGAAGAAAACCCAAACTTTGTGAACTCGTTATTGTGAATTTATTTCGACGAAGAATATTATTATAATCTAAATGGTTTGTATCATTTCATTTTTAATTTGGAATAGAATAGACCAATTATTTGTTGGGGAGTGTCAATTACGTCAATGGTGAAAGGGCTGGACTGCAGCATCGAAGTAACTGAGTTCAAACTCCAGTCATGCTATTACTTTCATATTTGGAATGATACCGGTGGGAAAGGCATGAACCTGCTTATCCACCTCCTCAACTATTAGTTAAATAGTATCACTGCTATTCTTTTACAAGGATGGCTTTGGTATTGAATAACCAATGAAGTTTGATATGCCATTCAACAAAAGAAAAAAAAAAGAAAAGTAAGACAATTTACTTGACAAGTATTCAGTTAATAAAACAATAAAATTGTGGTCCTATTTTTATAGTCAGTTTGTTGCATTTGCTTACTATGTGATTAATCATTTCATCTCTTTCTTCTCATAAACTACACTTACTATTTCTTTGCTTATATTGCACAGTCGGCTGGGGCTGTAGAATACACCGACTGCATGTCTGCAGAGGGATAAGACCCCCCACCAAAGAGTGTCCTGAGTATGACAGTAAACAATTTAATGGCGAGATTTCAATAATGCTTGAGCTTTGGGTAATACAACGTACCCCTTCATTGCCATCGTTTCCAGATCCATTTTGGCCCGGAGTGGTAGCACCTGATAGGGCCCTAACCATGGGTCAAATAGAACTAAACTGTGTACTTATGCTGAACTGAATTGTTTGAAATAGAAGTTTTGTCATTAAACTGTGTAAACAACACACACACACACACACACACACATACATACATATATATATATATATATATATATATATATATATATATATATATATATATATAGAGAGAGAGAGAGAGAGAGAGAGAGAGACTTTATTTTGAACCTTTTGCCGGAGATAAAATCATAGTATTCTAAGCCCCACTGACCGGGCGAGTTCTACGAAAGAAGCTCTCACCAAATTTATTTCTCAAGTGAATGGAATGCTGAACGTAGTTAAACACCTTTAGATAAAAATCCAGACAATAACAATCTAAATAAAATGTTATTGTGTAGCTTAAAGTAAAAAAAGGAAGAAAATACTAAAAAAAAATATTTTAAAAAAAGACCTTGATGCTCGGTGCGATACAGTAAGGTGGTCTAAAGAAGAAGCTTGATTATTATTACTTATTTTCATTACTTTTTTTCTTTCCATTCCTCCATTTTTTTTTGACTGATTTAGATTTCTTCATTAGTGTAAACATGTCAGAGCGACACAATTTTTTTCCCCATGTGCCATGATGTACTGTGACAGGACAACATTCAACATTGTTATAAATCTGAATCAACTGACATGAAGTTTTTACGTGACAAGAACGATAACTAACACTACTAATGCTCAACGGACAACGTCAAGAAGGCAAAATGATAATCACAATGATATCTGCATTGAATTTATATATATATATATATATATATATATATATATATATATATATATATATATACATACATATATATCTGTGTGTGTGTGTGTGTGTGTGTGTGAGAGAGAGAGAGAGAGAGAGAGAGAGAAATGAGATCAATCAGACAAATATATTGAAAAATAAACGGAAGAAAGAATGTATTTGGTGTGGATGAAAATTTATTTTCTTTGCCACCACAAGTTTCGACTAAGATATTTTGCTTGTATACGAGATTTTCTATTTAGAATAATTTTAAGTATAAAAAAATTTTAAGTATAAAAATAAAATGCTAATAATAGAAAATGTGTTTAGTATTAAATTTTTTTTTTAAATGACGAATATAAAAAAATATATTCAAAATTAATTATGTCATGAAATGGAATCTCATTTTCTAAAAAAGGAAACATCACTTCATGGTTTTTAAAAACGGTTTACGATTTCAAAAATTCAGAAAAACAGTCTGGTATAGTTCATGGATCTTGAAGTCTTTTAGCTTCATTTTTGCTAAAAAAAAAGTTATATCTAACAAAATCCTGGTCTTTTGGGAAATTGTATTAAAAGATTATATTGAGCAAGTCTCGACTAGTCTACATTTATCCCTATCGTGTATAAATGCAGGTATGGCTGAGTTCTGAAAGTCAAATTCATGGCCGGTTGAAATATTACATGAAACTAAAGAATTGGATGTATTTCCGAATTTAAAATCTTTTTTGTGTTCGCTTTTTTAAATTTCTGGAAGTCTCCATATGTATATTTTGTTGCAGCCTCGACAACAAATTTTATATATACCTGCGTCATTTTTAAAAAATGTTGAATTATTTTTGATGTACGAGAAACGGTTTTTACTCTTAAATAGTTAAAATTTTTTCAGTGATGGGATTTGTTGAAGTTGTTTAAATATATTCTTTCTTCCGTTTATTTTTCAACACACACACACACACACACATATATATATATATATATATCATCAAATCACGATGACAGCACAGAGTTCCATAACTCTCTCTCTCTCTCTCTCTCTCTCTCTCTTTCTCTCTTTCTCGTCATTCGTCTCTATCATCCATCACTCCTTGGTCGGTCTTTTAGACTACATCCAGTAAGAATCGAGACTATCCTGACTCAACATTGTGCAGATTGGCTAGAATACTTATAAGAGTCCTTGTTATCACTCAAACTCCAGTGAAAACCCCGGGTTAACGCTGGTGTGAAACACTCGCAAGAATTATAATAATACGCAAAGATTAGTCGGCTGGTTGTTTGCGTTTTATGGCATATCAACCTTTGTAGGATACCAAATGCCTAACCCATTTTTATACAAATAACCAGTTCTATTTCAAAGAATTCTGTTTAGCATGAGTACTCAGTTTAATTGTCAAAAACATTTCTATTTCAAGCTATTCAGTTTAGTCAAACAGTTCTAATTCAAACAATTCAGTTTAGTATGAGTTCAGATTTTGTTTACACACAGTTAAATGTCAAAACAGTTCTATTTCAAACAATTCAGTTCAGCATAAGTACACAGTTTAGTTCTATTTGACCCATGGTTAGGGCCCTATCAGGTGCTACCACTCCGGGCCAAAATGGATCTGGAAACGATGGCAATGAAGGGGTACGTCGTATTACCCAAAGCTCAAGCATTATTGAAATCTCGCCATTAAATTGTTTAGTGTCATATCTAGGACACTCGATGGTGGTGGTGGGGTCTTATCCCTCTGCAGACATGTGGTCGGTGTATTCTACAGCCCCAGCCGACTGGGCAAAATACGCAAATAAACAGTAAGTGTAGTTTATGAGAAGAAAGAGATGAAATGATTAATCACATAGTAAGCAAATGCAGCGAACTGACTATAAAGATAGGACCACAATTTTATTGTTTTATTAACTGAATACTTGTCAAGTAAATTGTCTTACTTTTCTTTCTTTTTTCTCCTGTTTAATGGCATATCAAACTTCATTGGTTATTCAATACCAAAGCCATCCTTGTAAAAGAATAGCAGTGATACTATTTAACTAATAGTTGAGGAGGTGGATAAACAGGTTCATGCCTTTCCCACCGGTATCAGTCCAAATATGAAAGTAATCGCATGACTGAAGTTCGAACTCAGTTACTTCGATGCTGCAGTCCAGCCCTTTCACCATTAACATAATTGACACTCACCTACAAATAATTGGTCTATTCTATTCCAAATTAAAAATGAAACAATACAAACCATTTGTATATGCCCCTTAAGACACAAAAGATAAGATTTATGTTTTTATCCTTTCTCATCCTTTAGAATGTGCAACAAATAATACTTATTATTAAATTTATTTTCGAGAAAAAATATTCTCTTCAGATTTTCCGAATGAACCAAAGTAGTTTTTGCTAAGAAAGGATTTTGTTCATTTATACGAGGGTTGCTCCGAAAGTGATGTCTCCTTTTTATTTCCAGAGAAACTACAAGTGAGAGAACAATAACACCATTGGAAAAAAAACCCTGAAAATGGTCCTGTTATTTTTAGTACGATGTGGATGTATTATGGCGTTATGGTAATCAGTGTAGGAAATGGACATGGCGACACGAGTTCAATTCTTCGACGAGACTGTTTGCATTTCACATCGTCTTAATATCTATGGGAAAGGTATGAATTCAATTATTCTCCCTCCAGCTATGGGCAAAGAGTAGAGCAGATTGGATTAACCAGGTGACTATCCAGAAAGCAGATTGCCCAATCGGCTAGGGCTGTAGAATACACTGACTGCATCTCGGCAGAGAGGGAAGATCCTTCCCCACCCCACCCGATGAATGTCGATATGACACTAAACAATCTGATGGTGAGGTTCCAGTAATGCAGTAGCTTTGAGTAATGTAGAGCGCCCCTTCATTGCCATCACTCCCAGGTCCACTCTGGCCCGAAGGTCCTATCTACTTATGCTAAACTGAACTGCTTGAAATAGAACTGTTTTGACATGTAAACTGCGTACTTATGCTGAACTGAATTGTTTGAAATAAAACTGTTTGACTTAACAGACTAGCTTGAAATAGAAATGTTTTTGGCGATCAAAATATGTACTCATGCTAAATTGAATTGTTTGAAATAGAACTGATTATTTGTATAAAAATGGATTTGGCATTAAATAACCTACAAAGATTAATATGCCATAAACCCACCCTACCAACCAAGCAGAAAGCAGGCTTCCCGGGCAGCAACTGCAAAATTCGTTTATGTTCCGTCGGCATTGTCCCTTAATCGGGTGTCTCAGACATCAATCAGTAAATCCAATCCTAATCTATTTTAGGAGGGGTGATTAGCGTAATGGTTGTCATCGTAAGAAATGAAATCTGAGAACAGAGTTCAAATCCTGGACGACGTTGTTTGCGTTTCACTTCGGCTTTAGGAAAAGCATGGATCTTTCTCTTCTCTCTCCAGCTATGAGTGAATAGTTGGGTAGACTTCTTTACCCTTGGTTTGGCAACCAGTCTAGGAGAAGGAAAACCCTGAATTCAAACCCGCTGTTTTTTGCTTAAAAATTGACCAGGTGTTGCATCCTACTTGTGGCGATGAAGGCAGATGCTACCTTAAGGGATTGCCCTCCGAGATTAGACTAATTCATTTTGAAAAACACATATTAAAGCCAATGTCCTTAAAAGCAGAAATAAACTTCTGAATATATATTTTAAAATATGTAAACATTTATTTGTCTTAATTATATATACAAGCTGAAACACCTCTGCTGGCAGGGTTTTAAGTTGAGTAAAATGGCGGTAAGTGTATCAGTTGTACTTTTTATTACGGCAAGTAACATAAGCATAATGGGTAATGATCTTTTTATATTAATCATTTTTCATTCATTACATTTTATTTTTTAGTTTGGTAAGGCTTTGAACTACTCAGTGTCTCTTAGTTCAGGGGCATAGTCAACTGGTGCACTCTTACGTCCGTGCAGAAAGGATATTATAATCATCATCTGTCATAATAAACACCCAGAAAGGAAATGAGGCTAGATGACCGTTGGAGTTAATTGAGTGGGTGGTTGAGGTCGTACCCGGAAAAGATCGTCGGGAAAATTATGTGGATTTTGAAAAGATGGGTAGTTGAGGTTTGACCGTTGAAGCGTGTAGTTGGGTTTTTCGAATCCGATCAAAGCAGATCAGTTTGGGTCTCGACCGACAGAGAAGAGTTGAGATCTTAGACATCACAAGATGCGCCATGCGTGTGTTTGGAGGACGGGGGGCAGTAAAGTATGGTTATCATGGGCTTTTGTGATTTGTGTCTCTCTCTTGGTACAGCCAAGGACTGAGGGTAGAAAGAAATAAACTCGTTCGTACTTCCTGTATTTGTATTATTATTGTTGTTATTGATATCCGTATGACTATAAGACAGAAGGATTCATGCATTTCCTAGAGGCGAAGCGAAATGCAAACAACCTCGTCGAGGATTTGAACTCCGATCACAGATTCCATTTCTTACAATGAAAACTATTACGCTAATTGTAACTTGTGTTAGATCTTGGAGTGAGGTAGGTAAATACATTCTACCTATAAGTGTTCATACATATTCAGACTGTTTATCTGTGAGTGGCCTTTTGCCAGACTTAACTTGAAATGTCTGTATTCTAAGCGCCTTTAATCTTCCTGATATTTGTACATGTGCATCGTCTCTAATGATATAAAACTTAGCGTAAATAAGTCAGAAGTGGTACGGGAATAAAGATGAGTCTTTTACAGAGTGACCCCTAAAGTGACAGGACTTATGTCGATGTGTACTACAAGAGACGGATAACCTTAACCCCTAATCCTGGTCGCCATAAAGTCTGTAGAAAGATCCGTGTTAGTCATGAGGGTGTGTATCAAGTGGTGAAAGCCACACAACCGAAGGACACGCCTACACAAGCTAGATGTGTATGAGTGTGTGTGTGGGTACATTTTTTTGTTAGGTGTATATATCTAGTTCTGTCTGTCTGCCTACTCCTCTCTCTCTCTCTCTCTCTCTCTATATATATATATATATATATATATATATTGGGGATTGTATTAGTTCTTTCATTAATATCGGCATAATGCATAATATATGCCCGCGAGATGATGGTATCTTTTTAGCCCATACTTAAATTTGAATGAGTGCTATGTAATTGATCAACTTCTCCTTGTTTGGTACAAGGCCATGATAGTTGGAAAGCAGTGAAGCATAAACTTACAACCAAAATCTTGTGAGTTTAGCAATCTAACTGTAGCTCTTTGCCAGAGTGTCAGTCAATGTGTGTGTATCTTTTCCCTTCTTTATATATATATATATATATATAAAGAAAGAGAGAAGGAAACAGAGAGAGAGAGAGAGGGGGTGGGGAGAGATTGAAAAAGAGAAAGAAGAAAGAAATAGAGTAAGAGACTAAGCACTTAATATTGATATCATTCGTTAAAGTTCAATCTCAATAGGCGTCCCACTGTTGTGAGGTCGAAAAAGTGTAAAGTTTAGTATATATATATATATATATATATATAAATTAGATAGAGAAAGATGAGGGTATATGTGTGTATGTGTGCGTATGTGTGTGTTTGCACGGGTGAAGAATGATCTAAGTAGGCGTTAGAGTGACTATTTTAAATGGGAGGAGTACCGGTGTGGTAAGTGGGGAGCTACTTCTAAATACCTCCGTTATTATATACAAACCAGACGCACTTCAAAAAGATATCATAGACGTATCGTCATGATGATGATCATCATTATCAAAATCAACAACACACACACAAAAAAAGCAAAACAATAACAGTCGCACCACCACCACCGCCACCACAAACAACAACAACAACAACCTGTTTTGTAAAAATGCGGACGAAGTAAATAAAGATAGATAAATAAATAAAATAAAATAAAGAAATCTTTTTTCTTAATTTTTTGAATGTGAGACGTTTCTATTCGACGGTCCAGGTTTGGTTCCTCTTATCTGCACTTTCTATTTTTGGATTATTATTATTACTAATATTATTATTATTATTGTTATTATTATTATCTAATTTTCTGCTTTACTTTTGATGTCGTACAATACTTCAAAGGGTCTTTTTACCTTCAACTTTGGGTAAGGAAAAGTATTCTATGTTCCATCCATACTTTCGTAAGTTACTTTTCCAGTCACATTAACAGTACTTTCCAAGGAAGTCAACAGTTCCGCAAAATTGTTTTCTTTTTTTTTTTTTTTTTTTGCATTTTCGATCGGCTGGGACTGCCAGTTATCTTGTTCATATGTTTACCTGTCCCTTTCTTGATCATACCCCGGGCTCCCACTATTACTGGCACGGTGGTAGTTTTAAGGTACCACATTTTTTTTCAATTTCTGTCACCTAGGTATTATCATTATTATAATACTCTTTAGGAGTTTTTCACACCAGCATTAGCTGATGGCCTTTTACTGGAGTTTGAGTGACAGTAAGTCTCCTCGGGTCTTCAGGACTCTTCTGAGTATTCCGGCTGATCTCAACGAAGCTGAAGTTTGGATGGTCTCTATTCTTCCTCTGATCTCCAACTGTTCCAATCATCTTTCCAAGCCTTTTGGAACCGTTCCAAGGGCACTAACTACAACTACGTCACATTTATGTTCCACATTTTTTTTTGTTCTCTTGCAAGTTCTGAGAATTTATTTATTTATTCATGTTCTTATATTTTCCCTCTGTGGTAAACCGGAATTACAAAATCAACTGGATGATAAGCTCTCTCTCTCTCTCTCTCTCTCTCTCTCTCTCTCTCTCTCTCTCTCACTTTTAAAAAAAATTTTCTGTTCTTTAGCACAAGGTCTGGTCTTCTGGCTCGGATTAGAAATTCGTTTGTATGTCAAAATCCCGGAGAATTTTATTCGTCACATTGTCTGAGACAGATTCTGATTTGTACTTATACCATTTGATAGTATGGTCGAATTTTAATCACTAGTACAAATACCAGTAGATTACCTTTCCCACCTATTCGTGTCAAGTCTTGATCTTCTTTTGTGCCAGTTTGCTTGATGCACTTATTATGCGATTTTAGTTTCATCTCTTTCTCTGTATAACTTACACTTCCTATTTTTTCGTGTATCAATGATTTTTTTCTTTAACATTTAAAGACCTTCTGACTTTGTTTTGTGTTACTATTAGAAGAGATAATTTTTCTCTCTTGAAATTTCCCTTTCGTAACCGTGTCCTCGTCTTCTCGCGTGCAATAGCATCAGTTTGGATCTTGAAATATCCATACAGTTACTTTTCTTCTCATTTCTGTTTCCTAGATCTTTTTTCTGTCTGTATTTCTGTTTCCACGGCTGTTATTAGCTGCTGTAATTAATCTTTCGCAGTTTTTCTTAATATAATATACGAGTCATTGTATTGATGTATCTGAGCAATCCTCAATGGTAGCGAGGCCTCTTCCTCCTTCTCTTAACATATACAGTCTATCTATGCCATCTCTCGCGTGTAAAGACTTGGGCATTGTCACCAATTTTCTTGTCCTTTAATCCATCTGTCTATGTTCCTCCCTTATCCATTTCAAGAATGGTCCCGAGTAACTTGGAAGGGGGACAGCCAGGGTGTTTATCCTTTTGATGAAATTTCTTCTGCAGAGCTTGATTTCCAGAAGCTTTCTCATTCTTCAGAGGTAATCTTTTCTTATTTTTTCCTTCATCTCCGCTTGTTTGATTGTGTCCTCTTCCAATATACCAAATACGAGTAGTTTTCTTTCTCTCCTTGCATCCAAATGTTTTTTGTTTTAGTAATTCTATCATTTCTTCTGTTTCTCTTTACCCTTTTCATTTTCAGCATTGCACATTTTTCATGCCAAATTCCCTTCCTATATTCTGGCGGTATATTCTTTTTGCTTGTATCAGTGTCGCCACTTCTTTTTCCTTTTTTTGCAAATAGCTTGATGTCATCCATATATTTGATTTTCATAACTTAACTTAAAAAAAAAATTATTTAGTATGTTTACACACTTGAGGTTTTTTATTGTTTTTTCAGTCAAATATTTTATCTCTTTCTTCGCCTCTTTCTTCTTTCTTTGACTCTTTCTTTCTTATATGTCATTTATCAAATTTTCCTTTTGTTTCTTTTATCTTTTTCTCTTTTTCTCATTTCTCATTTACCTGGTTCTTTCTTTCTTTCTTTCTTTCTTTCTTTCTTTGCGTTCTATCTTTTTGCTTGCACGGTTTCTTCTTCTTCTTTGGCTTTTATTCGTGAAATTATTTTTCACAGCATTCTTTCTTTCTCTTCTTTCTTTCTTTCTTTTTTTCTTTCTTTCTTTGTGTTTGCACGATTTCTTCTTCTTCTTCTTCTTCTTCTTCTTCTTCTTCTTTGATTTTTACTCCAAAATTATTTTTCGAGGCAGATTTTTTCTTTCATTTCTATATTTTCCCCTGCCATTTTCTATTTTACTATTCCACATTCTTACGCTTTTTTCTCTTTGCTTTCTTTCTCTTCGCTTTTTTTCTTCATCTTCCTTTTTCTTTCACACTTCTATTTTCCCCCTTCCATTTCCTTCTTATGATTCTTCCATTTACACTGGCTTCATTCTTCTTTTAACTTCATGGCGTTATCAACGGATTAATTTTAATGCCTCAGTATTCGATTTTCTTCCCTCTTATACAGCACTTGACTTTGTGATATCCATTTCAGCATCTACTTTTCTTTTTATCCTTCTTTTCAAGAACAATCAATTAAACAGGAGAAAGAAAAACTGACACGTGCAAAGCGAAGAGTTTGGGCTCTTATTTGAGGTTGTTTAAAAATAATCTAAACTCATGCTGGAAAAAAACCCCAAAAGCTCTTCATTTCCAAGTACACACTCGCTTCCTTTCTTCTCTTGTTAAGTATTACAGTCAAGAGATATTCTGCCCGTACAATATTACTTAGAAATAAATAAACCATAACATTTTTTTAATAATCTTTTAGGAAACATTATACTATCTAAATGGATATTATTAGGTGACGTTTATTATCAAACCCTAAAGTGTTCATGTAGGTCTATCTCTGTCTTTCATTAAATTTGTTCATGACTATCTATCTATCCAATTTTGTATATTTTGATTGCTACATATTTTAGATTTTAGATTCATACTTTTGGCTACAGAGTATCAGTGCTGGAGAGTTTAGCAATGAATAATACCTAATAATATCCATTTTAATGCATAATGTTCTGCTAGAAATATTTAAAAAGTGGTATATTTAGTTTAGAAGGAAATTGACTTTTTATAAAACATTATTAGCGTTTACGATATTGTTGACATATTATATATGTGTGTTTATGTGTATGCACGCGCGTGTGCGTGTGTTTGTGAATGTGTGTGTGTGTGTGAGAAAGAGAGTAATAAGAACATACTGATTGACATGAACATTGATATGATGAAGATAGATCGTCATAAACAAATCAAGACAAAAAAAGATAAATGAACATAGTGATATATATGAATATTTGTATGGGTAGATTCAGATTGATTGATATGAGTAGAACGAAGTAGATGGCAATGAACAGACCAAGATAGAGAAAGATTAGACAAAGATAGAGAGCTATGAACAGACTAAGATAACTATGTGCAGACCGCAAACCAGTAATTAGCTCGCAAGATAGATAGATAGATAGATAATGAACAGACTGATAAACAGACATATTGATGAATTGATAGATCAATAGAAATACTTCCAACAGGAAAGGTCAACAGCTACAAACGCGACACCAATACTTTTTTTTTTAAAATGCTTTTTCATACGATTGGCTTACATAAATGTACAAGCACATAAGTGGAAAATATAGATGAATATCTGTATGCATATACATGCTCAAATAGACAGAAACCCGCATTGCCCAGTCAATTGGAGCTGTAGAATACACCGACTTCACCTTTTCCGAGGGGTAAGACCCCCACCCCAACGATGGTCCTGGATATGACACTAAAAATATAATGGAAAGGTTCAGTATTGCTGGAGCTTTAGGGAATGTGGAGTACCTCTTCATTGCCACCGCTCCCTGGTCCACTGTGTCCTGGAGTGGTAGCACCTGACAGGGTCCTATCAATGGGTCGAATAGAACAAAGCTGAATATATATGCTAAATTGAATTGCTTGAAATAGAACTGTTTTGACAATTAAACTACGTATTTATGCAAAACTGAATTGTTTGAAATGGAACTGTTTTTGTACTAAACTGAATAGTTTAAAATAGAACTGTTTTGATATTTAACTGTGTTAAAACAAAAACCATACTTATACTAAACTGAATTGTTTTGATTAGAAATGTTTGACTAAACTGAATAGCTTTAAATAGAAATATTTTGACAATTAAACTGTGAACTTATGCTAAACTGAATTGTTTGAAATAGAACTTTTTTTTATTTGTATAAAAATGGATTTAGCATTAAATAACCTACAAAGGTTTATATGCCATAAAACCCAAACAAACAAATATATATATAACAAACAAACACGCAAAAATATAAACACCAGTTTTGTCAACGTTGATAGTTTGCCTGTTCATATGTTTACATCAGCAAAGAACCGCATATGCACATATATAAGTATCTTGGTGTGCGTATCTGTATTGTAATCTGTTCCGAAGATTTCTAACTAATTTATTTATTCCTTCCTTTTATTTATTTATTTATTTATTGTTTTTTTTTACACAATCTATGGATCGACGGTCGCAAACAACTTGTCATCGTCAAGTTGATTGCAACGACCTCTGCTAATCAAAGTGGGTCATGACAGTAAGTTTCACACTCTCTTTTCTGATTAACGGTAAGGACACACGTGTTTAAGATTAACTAAATGCACGCACACATCCACTCACGCACATAAAGAGATACACATACATCATTTACTGTGAAGGATCTCGTGGTGTTATGATTAACGTCATAGGAAATGGACACGACGGCCCGAGTTCAAATCTTGGATGAGGCTGTTTGTATTTCATGTGCCCTTAGAAAAGGTATGAATTTAAATATTCTCTCTCCATCTAATGGTAAATAGGAGGGCAGACGGTGATTTTTAACCTTGATGAGGCAACCGGTCTAGGAGAAGGAAACTCCGCTAAAAATATTAACCTTATGTCATATCCTGCTCGTGTGGAGGGTTTGGATGAATATATATATATATATATATATATATATATATATATATATATTACTTATATAAGTATAGGTCGGTACGTAGATATGCATTCAAGGATAGTACGTATGCTAATTTATGGAGGTTTTAAGAATTTCTATATTATTATATCTGCTTTTCTATATTATATCTGTATTCGTTTGTTTATATACAAACACACACACACACACACACACACATATATATATATATATATATTTACAAAGGCAGTATTCTTACTATAAAATAAAACAAAACCAAACAAGGCAAAAACTCACGAGTCAGAGTTTTACGTGCCCGATTTTCAGTTGAGTTCGCCAACAAGCGAACCACGTCAGCTCGGGAATTATAAGGTATTATGTGTGTGTGTGTGTGTCTGTCTGTCTGTCTGTCTGTGTGCGTATCTGTGTGTGTGTGTGTCTGTAATGATCTAGAAATATAATCATCGAATGGTTTATGAGATATGAATATAAAGAAAGTATCTGATGGGTTTCATTAAGAGTCAACTGACGAGTTTTTCCAATACTTCAGTTTTCTCCTCGTAACACCCATCACCACCACCACCCCGAAATGTTTAAGCGGAATACTGCTGGTTTGAATTCAGAGTTTTCATTCTTCTAGATGTGTCGCCTTATCAAGGCTAAAGAACCTAATCTGCCCGACAATTTGCCATAGCTGGAGAGAATAGATGGATTCATTCCTTTCCCAAGGATATTGGAGGGAAATGAAACGCAAACAACTTCGTCGAGGACTTGAACTCGGGTCACAGATTCCATTTCCTACGATGATAACCGTTATACTAAGGGCGCTTCCGTATTCTTGCTGAGCTTAGTAAGTTGTCGTTTGAATGTTTTCCATTGTTTTTTCAGATTTCCAGACTCTTACATAAATTTCTCAAGGCTTTTTAGAACTGTTCCAATCTTTCCAATGATGATGGGCACAACTGTTTTTTGTAGAGTGGGGCTGGGAGTTAATACGGACATATCTTTAAGCTTGTCAACTTTTTGTTACCTTCGTTAACTTGTTTTTAATTAAGCTGTAGAATCGATGAATTCAAGAATTTCTACGCAAATGATGGCAATAAATAAATAGATTAATTAATTGATATAAAATTGGGACCCTTATTTTAACGATATACAAAGTAGTCTAGCAAAATTCGTTGCCTTATAATACGACGGCAACTGGGCCTTTTCTGCCTCCTAGGTCCTTGACTTTCGATCATTATTTGCTAATATCCATTACCGCCTGCACGCCGTGTAAACATTGGGACAAACAAACGCGTGCTAACAATGTCGGGGGTCTACAATTAATTCATGGGGCCACCTGCAAATATCTCTGTTTAACTTTGAATACTATCACTGACCCCAAACACATAGGATTCGTTTCTTGGTTTGTTTCTTTGTTGTTGTTTTTAGTTTTTTTTATACTAGTTCTTTTAGATTTTGGCTTTTTTTTAATCTGAGAAAGGCAGAAAGAAAGTGATAAACAGAGATATGATAAGTTGACTCTAAAAAGTGATCTTTTTTTTTTTACCGTGGATATCACTTAATCTGATCGACAGAGAGAAGGAAAGAGTAGAGACAGGTTGACTAACAAATAGCAAGACAGAGACAGGCAGGGACAGAGACAGACATAGAAAAAGGTAAAGAGAGAGAGAGAGAGAGAGAGAGTAAAAAAGGTAGAGAGAGAATCCGAGAAAAAGATATAGAAAGAAAAAAGGCAGACGGACAGACAGACATAGAAAAAGACTAAGAGAGATAAATAGAAAACGGTAGAAAAAGAGCGAGATGGTAAAAAAAAAAAGATAGATAAAAAAAGTTTAGAGAAAGAAACATGGAAAAAGATTGATAGATACAGAAAGAGAGAGAAGGAGAGAAAATAAAAAGGCTGAGAGAAACGTAGGAGAGAGAGAGAAAGAGAGAGAGACAGAGAGAGAGAGAGAGAGAAAGAAAGAGAGAGTGAAACATAGAAAATGGTTGAGTGAGACAGAGAGACATAAAAAATATACACAGAGAGACATAGTAAAAAGGGTAGGGAGAGAGGGAGAAACACAGAAAAGGATATATAGAGAGGAACAGGAAAATGTAAGGGAGAGAAAGAGAGAAACACAGAAAACAAGTAGATAGAAAGAGAGATAGAAAAAAGTAAGGGGAAAAAGAATTATAAAAAATAGGTTGAGAGAGAGAGAGAAGTTAATAAATGTAACCTAGCAAGAACAAAAACCACACATCGCACCAAGATTTTTAATAAATCAATACGCTTAAAATGTTGTTAGAGAATTAATCGATTACTTGTCCAATTTACCAATGAATTCAGTGGGGTCTACAATCGCGTTAATCAGCATCTTTTAAAAAATCTTGTATATATTCGATATAACGGAAAATGCCATGAAATGCTAATAGGAAATCCTTCCCACTTTCCTAAATAGAAACATCAATCATGAACGCTGGTATTACGGGGATCCAACGAGTTATGTTATATATTTTTATATAAAATTAGAAAATACTGATAATATAAGTAAAATCAGAGAAAAGGATCGATTGACAGAGAGAGAGAGAGAGAGAGAGAGAGAGAGAGAATATTCTAGATTGATAGTAATATACTCTTATGCATACATACCTTTCAGTCCCAGTTTACAAATTGTGATAGATAGATAGATAGATAGATGGATAGATAGATACCAAGAAAGAAAGATATGTACAGACTGAGATAGATAGATAGATAGATAGATAGATAGATAGATACCAAGAAAGAAAGATATGTACAGACTGAGATAGATAGATAGATAGATAGATAGATATGAAGAAGTTAAGCTAGTCAAAGCGTCGACGTCACAGAACCATCATAATTTGTGTGAATACCTCGCAACCGTCTACATCTGCAAACTGTCAATCTCCAATATAAACATGTTGATAACTGCGCACCTATGGTTATCAGTAGCCGTTTTTGCAATCTTTTCTCCTGACTCCGCCTTCAAGAAACCAATCCGTTTTCTTTTGAAGACTCGTTGAAATAAAATATCAACAGACTTCTGTTCTTCCAGAACTGTGGACAGCATAATGGAGTAAATAAGCTGTCGATGTTTGACGGCACTGATTGTTTTTTAAAGGAAGATTTATATCATTAGAGTCAGCAGGTTTGATAAGTGCTATACTAATCGCACAGATGGTTTATCTTAGTTTGGCACAAGGCCAAAAATTTAGGGACACCCTAGGAAAATAGAAGTCACTAATAACGGTCCGTTAGCCAAGCTCATTAACCCTTGTTCCACCCGCCCCATGTCGACGTGGCTTAGAATATGTTGACTGTATCCCCTATACCAAACTGATGTTCTGGGTATATTAAACTGCTGGTGAGGGTGAAGGTCCAGTTCTGGAACTATGGGGAGTGTAGAATAACCTTTTATTGACATTACTCCCAGGTTCACTCTGACTTGGAGTGATAATATCTATTAGAGTCCTATCTATGGGTCAAGTAGATCTCTTTAAAAATTATTCCTATTCGACCGGAAATGAGTATTAAAAAACACCCAAGAAACAACTACACAAAAAGTATAATAAATCGTAAATATAAACGTACAATGAAAGCGATTCCCTAACCTCTACACGGATTGACATGCCGTTAAAACCAATCTGAGAAAATTAATTTTTCTATCCGAGTTAACTGGAGACTATAATTGTTAAACTCACTTCGGCGTAAAATAACCCAACAAGGGTTGAAAAACCAACCAACCAACCATCCAAAATAATAATCTCATGGTCAAACAGGTCTGTTGATAGAAGAAAGTGTTTACCTGTATAAGATGATTTTTTTTAAACATTTTTGTACAGTAGATAATTGGATACCATAACTGCTACACTAACTTCGGCAAAAAAATAACCCAACATGAGTTGACATGTAAAAGAAAGCAATATAAGAATCATATGTATGGCTTTTTGTGATAGATTTTAAGACACTGCAAAAATTTCCTTGACTCTTCTAACGTCTTGCATTAGTGCATTTTTTTTACTTGGCGTGTCTATGTATGTATGTATATTGAATATCTTTCTGCATGTACGTGTATACCAGCCAAATCGGTTGCAGCTGTTGAACACACGGACTACATCTCTACAGAAGGGTAAGATTCCCCCGTCAAAGAGTGTTCGAGATATGACACTAAACTATCTGGTGGTGAGACTTCAATCCTGGAGCTTTGTGAAATATCCCTTCTTTACCATTACATCAAGGTCCACTCTGACACAAGCGGGTTGCTGTTTGGGTCTCATCTATGGGTCAAATAAAATCTTTTACAATTCTTGAAACCATTTAAATGTGTGGAAATTGATGTTAAACTCGATTGGTATTTAAATTATGCTAAAACTGAACTAGTATTAACTAGGAATATTTGAAACCATTTAACAGTGCAAACAAATGAGCCCTGATTCATTAATAATGTTATTTACAAATTATTGATATATATATATATATATATATATATATATATATATATATGCAAGAAATTTAGAAATAATTGGTTTAATGAGTTGAGTGTTCGCCAATGGTCCGTAAGACCAGGGTTCAATCCCAGGTTGAGTCATACCAAAGACTCAAAAAATGGTACTTGATGCCACCTTGTTTAATACTCAGTATTATAAGGTAAAGATCAAGGGTAAAGTGGAGCAATCCAGGGAAAGGAGTAGCGCCCTCCACTACACCTTGGTATAGTAAATATTGAACAGGAAGTCTTCGGGACATCCTCGACTAAGGTCGCCCACTTTATTTACTTTATTCCATTTCCATAAAATACTAGTTCTAAATTTCTCGATTTTTAGGCAAAAATTTATTTTTTGCTCAGCAGGTATATTTTTTGTATTAAATAGCTGTGCGTTGAACACTCTTTAGGATATTCACAGTACTTATTTACTTTATATATATATATATATATATATATATATATATATATATATATATATAACAATATTCTCCGCCGAAATAAATTTATTATGACGGCTTAATCGAGTTTGAGTCTCCATTTAATTGCACTATATATATATATATATATATATATATATTAACAGAATCTAGCATTAAATGAATTTTAATGGTTGAAATGTCATAAAAGCCAACTGAGCCTCCATAACACGGCCGTTAGAAACAGATCTGCCTACGATCTGTATGTGTATACATTTATGCTTACATATCTGTAAGCGTGCGCGCACACGTGTGTGTGTGTGTGTGTGTGTGTGTGTGTGCGTGCGTGTGTGTGTGTGCGCGCACGCGCGTGTGAGTTTTAGTTTTTCAATTGTTCTTTTTTTATCAGAACATACCAGAAACTAGTTTTTATTGTTGTTTTCAATACCTTCAACCCCTTATCTTGCTCTCCTTGTTTTTCAGATCCAACTTCCTTTCTTTATATTGAACTATTTCTTCTTCTTCTTCTTCTTCTTCTTCTTCTTCTTCTTCTTCTTCTTCTCTCATTACCTTATTCCTATATGTACTTCATTTTTCTCCTCGTCTCTTATCTCTCTTTCTTAGTTCCTCATCCTTCTCTTTTTGCATTCCTTTCTTCGCCTTTTTTCCACTTCTACATCTCTCTCTCGCTCTCTCTCTCTCTCTCTCTCTCTCTCTCTCTCTCTCTCTCTCTCTTCCTTGGGTTCTCTTTTACTTCTTTCTATTCTTTTTTCATTTTCTTACACCACTCTCTGATTCATTTTTTCTTTCTTTTATGACTCTTCCTCTCTTCTTTCTTTCTTACATCTCTTTTAACTCTTACTTCAACTTCTTTGATATTTCTTTGCTTTTCTTCATTTTTCTCACCAACTCTTCCTCGCTTTCTTTCTTCCCCAATTCTCCTTACATGATTCTTCCTCCTCTTCCCCTTCCCCTTCTTCTTCCCCTTCCCCTTCTTCTTCCCCTTCCCCTTCTTCTTCTTCTTCTTCTTCATTACTATTTTCGTTTGAGGTTTACTTCCCTCTTCTTTTTATATTTTCAGTTTTTCTTTTCTATTTTTTGTGATTTTTTTTCTCCATGATTCTTTAGTTTTCCGATATTTTCATCACAGATTAAGTTTCATTTATTCGGAAAAAATTATAGAAGGAGGAATCTATTACCATCACTCTCTCTCTCTCTCGCTCTCTCTCTCTCTCGTCTTCATCTCTCTCTGCCTCTCTTTTCCTCTGTCTCTCTCTCTCTCATTACCTGACTCCTCTATGTACCTCTTCCACCACTTCTCTCTTTCCTTTTTTTCTTCTCTTTTTACGAAATTTTCAAGTAGAATGTCAGAGTTTTCATTTTGTTTTAACCTATAGTTTGAAGGCATAGTCGTAAAATAATCTTCATTGTAGAAAATTGACTTTGAGAGCTTAGATCGAAACCTAGACAAGGTTGTTTGCCTTTCACTTCGTAGATATTGTAGTTTTTGTTACAATACTAGTAAAGAGCCCACCACCTTGACGGTATTACCATCACCTTATAACCACCCAGCCTCTATGAAAATACTATCTTTAATTTTGATATCGTCTTTGAGCCTCCTTAGATCAATTGTTGTATCTTCATTTTTGAGTCGTCAAAATATCCATGTTTTGTCGATTTACGATCGCACTAATAAAGAAATAAAAATAAGGAACTGGTCGCGTTCCCGCCACTGGAAACCGGATGTAAGTGGGGAAGGGAAAATTTTGCTTTTTTTCCGGTTTCTTGAGTTCGGGCAAAGAAAAACAACGTGTTTACAAAATGAACGTCCAACATTTCCGAATAAGAATAAGAAAAAAAAACACAAAAAAACTATATCCTGGTTATATTTCTTACAAGAAATAGGATTATACCATGTTTACTCTCTTTTTACCTCACCCCACCCCACCTCCTTGCCCCCTTCTCTTCCCAACAAAAGCCTGTAGAGTAGGGTACTTGTAAAATCCTCGTCAAAAGCTATTGTTCTAAAAAGGTAAAATCACTAAAACCCTTAAATGTTTTATTTTATGTCGTGAGCATTAGATGTGATACTTATTAACTTTGGCTTAGTATGGTACAAGGTCAAATAATTGAGGATGATTTTGGAAGGAAGTTAATGTTATCAATCTTCCACGGAGAGAAAACTTGAAAAATAGCGTTTGAAAGCTTTGCTTCTTACCTGGGCACAGCACTGTTAAAATCACTAAGAATACTTCGAAAAATCCTGGGTACCTGAGGATATTTGCTGTCACTTAGAGTTCAGTGAAAAACCACCAGTAAAATCTAGTGTAAAGAACTTGCAAGAAGTGAAATAATAATAATAATAATAATCCACTGGGAGATGTGCAAAAAATTTCACCATACGAACAAATGGTACATGCACAACCCAGTAGCAGTCCTGGAGAATGACACACACAAACTCCTATGGGACTTTGACATACAAACGGATCACCTAATCTTCGTTAGAAGACCAGACCTTATAGTAATCAACATAAAAAGAGAACTTGCAAAATTGTCGACTTTGCAGTACCGGCTGACCACAGAATAAAACTGAAAGAAAGTGAAAAGAAGGATAAGTACCTAGACCTTGCCAGGGAATTAAAAAAAACTCCAAACTACAGCATTGTTGAGAACGGCCAGAATACTGAGAGGAGCCCTGGAGACTTGAGGAGACTTGCAGTCACTTAAACTCCAGTGAAAGACCATCAGCTGATGCTGATGTGAAAAACTCTAATGAGTTAATAATAATAATAATAAACAGTAGCTCAAAATTATAGCAACCACTACGACTGCTGAATAGTTTCAGTTTTTTCTTTTTACATAATGATGATGCTAGTAATATTGTGAGCCCTAGGTATGATCAAGAAAGGGAGAGACAAGCACATTAACAAGATGCCCTGCAATCCCAGCCAATAGAAAATACACTAAAATTGCACTAAGCTGGACTGCTCATCTCCTTCGATGACTACCAGTATAACAGGAAAATATCTTCCAAAAGAGACAGCAACAAAAAGAAAAGAAAAGAAAAAAAAAGAATAACAGAATGCATATAATCAATACCTTCCCTCACGCTAGGTCTTGGGAAATGATCCGGTAAAGGATTGTAAGAAACAGAAAGTTTATTAGCTTGTTTGTTTGGGTTTTATGGCATATCAACTTTTGTAAGTGATTAAATGCCAAATCCATTTTTATACAAATAATCAGTTCTATTTCAAACAATTCAGTTAAACATAAATACACGGTTTAATTGTCAAAAAAATTTCTATTTCAAGCTATATAAGTATAGTCTTTTGTTTACACACGGTTAGATATCAAAACAGTTTTATTTCAAACAATCCAGATTAGCATAAGTACAGTTTCGATGTCAAAAACAGTTCTATTTCCCACAATTCAGTTTAGCATGCAAAAACAGTTTCATTTCAAACAATTCAGTTCAGCAAAAGTTGGCAGTTTAAATATTAAAACAATTCTATTTCAAACAATTCAGTTTAGCGTCAGTACATAGTTTAGTTCTATTGACCCATAGATAGGATTCTATCCAATGCTACCACCTCGGGCCAGAGTAGATCTGGGAGCAATGGCAATAAATTGGTACTCTGCATTCCCCAAACTCCAGCATTACTAGAACTTCTCCATCAAATTCTTTAGTGTCGTATTAGGACACTCGTTAATGGGGGGAGGTCTTACTCTACTGCAAAAAAAAGTAGTCGGTGTATTCTACAGCCCCGCCCGACTGGGTAAGAAACAGAAAGTAAAGGTGAGAACCGAATAATAATAATGATTATGATAATGATAATAATAATCCCGGCGACCTGAGGAGACTTGCTGTCACTTAGACTCCTGTTAATGCTAACATGAAAAAATCACAAAAATAATGTTGATGATAATGATAACGAGCAGGATGTTCATTGTGATGTTTGTTGTTTCATAAAATTTTAAACACACCTTTTACTAATATTCCACATTCTTCATAGGCAATTCGATAGGTCAAAGCGACCCGCGAATAAATGTTCACTTTGGCTTAAAAGACTGCAAAATTGATGAATAATTGATCATATTAGTAAAACGAACTTTTGTTTCATTTTTTTCGACACGTTAAAGACGGAACAAAACATAATTCCAGGTTATTGTAAATGAATAAATAAATAAAATTTTCATGATTGGATGCAAAACTTGAAATTTCTGCCCGATTTGAGTTGCCACTTTATCTAGGATTTCAAAATGACAGAGACAAAAAAGGAGTATATATATATATATATATATATATATATATATATATATATATATATTCTATGAGCCAAATATTTATATTGTTCCATCTATGGCTCAAATAGAACTGTTTTAACTTTGTGCAAACAAATAAGAAATGTTGAATAGAAGTGTTAGTTTTAAAAATCAATACATGAAACCATTCAACTGCGGTGAATCAAATGATTAAAACTAAATAATATTATAGGAACACTTGAACTCAGTTAACTGTGTGAAAATAAAACTACTTGCGTTAGATTGTAATACTTGAAACCATTTAACTGTGTGCAAACAAATGAGCTCTGACTTGTTTAAAATATTACCAACAAAATGTTCGTTTACAAATATGTATTTGATATATATATATATATATATATATATATATATATATATGTATATATGTATGTATAAACATTTGGCATTGAATAACTAACAAATGTATTTGATATATATATATATATATATATATATATATATATATATATATATATATATATGTATGTATGTATGTATGTATAAACATTTGGCATTAAATAACTAACAAAGGGTGATATGCCATAAAATCCAACCTACCAACCAGAGCAAACAGAAACACATTCACAGTGTTGCAATTTTATTTTCCGTCACTGTATTTTACAAAGTAGTTTCAGTTTAATAAAAGTTTTAAAAACGAAAAGCTTCACTGTTTGGTCCAAGCCTAAATAAATAAAAACATTGCGGTTAGTAATTTTATGAATAGTGAGATCTTTCTGTTTCTTTTGTGTTGATTTCATTTGCCGTTTATCAGAACTACTCAAATGATCGTTTGTAAATAGTCCAGACCGGAAATATTTGGTTAGATTTGAGGTTGCTACCGATGGTTTTCGTTGTTCGAAACTGACTTTTGGAGGAAAAAGAAAGAAATGAAAGACTGTGCCTTACGAAAAGCTTAAATTCCGAAGAATTAATTCATGCACATTGACAAAGAACGAGTTTATCTTCAAAAATGTGTTAAGTGAAATAAGTACATTTTTTCCACTATTAGGTTACTTGCTGTACCAAGATATTTTGAACCTGCAGTTGCTGAGTTGTTTGGTTTGGTTTGGTTTGGTTTTATGGCACATCAAATATTGTAGGTTATTTAATGCCAAATCCATTTTCATACATAAACAGTTCTATTTCAGACAACTCAATTTAGCAAAAGTTTAAATGTCAAAAACAGTTGTATTTCAAACAATTCAGTTTAACTAAGTACATTTTTTGTTTACAGACAGTTATATGTAAAAATAGTTCCATTTCAAACAATTCAGTTTAGCATAAGTATACAGTTTAGTTCTATTTGACCCATAGATAGGACCCTATCAGGTGCAACCACTCCGGCTCCGGGTAGACCTGGGAGCGATGGCAATAAAGGAGTACTCTGCATTTCCCCAAAGCTCCTGCATTACTGGAGCCTCACCATCAGATTGTTTAGTATCATATCTAGGACACTCGTTGGTGGAGTCTTACCTCTCTGCAAAGATGCTGTCGGTGTATTCTGGAGCCCCAGCTGACTCAGCAAGCGCTGAATTGTGTTACTGTTTTGGTTGAGTTTAATGAAAAATCAACTCTTGGTGGTTATTCATTGTCAAATTCTTTTTATAAATATATTATGATTTTTATGTGGAGTGTTTGTAGGTAACATTATTTTTAAACGATCCAGAGCTAATTTCTTTGCACACAGTTAAGTGGTTTCAAGTATTGCTATTTATTGTTTGCACACAGTTAAGTGGTTTCAAGCATTACTATCTAACACTGATAGTTTTATTTGCTTCGGTTAAATGGTTGATTGATTGTGTTTTATGGTATATCAACCCTTCAGGGTTATTTAATGCCAAATTCCCTTCATACATATCATATATATGTAAGCGAATACTTTGAAGGTAATATTATTTTTAAACGAGCCACAACTCATTTCTTTGTACAGCGTTAAATTATTTCAAGCTTCGCTATTTATTGTTTGCACACGGTTAAATGTTTTAATGAATAGAAAACCACTAAATATTTCTATTTGACCAATAGCTGAGACCCTTACAGGTACTATCAAAATCTGAGTGGACCTGAGAGTAATGGCAATGAAGGGGTAATCCACATTCTCTAAAGCTCCTCGACTGGAGCCTCTTTATCAGATGCAGTTTAGAGTCATATCTTGAACACTCCTTGGGGTGGCGGGTGTCTTACTCCTCTGTAGAAATGCAATCGGTGTATTCTACAACCCCAGCCAACGCGGTTAAGTTGTAGAACTGTCGCTGACAAATAGATAAAAAAAATGACTAAAGTAGCCTAAACTATGGTATTTTATTGTGAGATGTTGATCGTACGTTGCTCTCAAAAAAATATAATCCCCTCTTCACAATACATTTGAATAAAAATAACTTCGTTGCTGCAAATCAAAAGTCGATCTACACGTTTGATTGAGGTGTAGTTTTTAATGAAACAAATTTGATAATAATCATAAACTATAAAATTATATTGGCGGGGCCTAAAACAAACTGACTGTATCCTTTGTAGAAGGGTAAGATCCACCCAAAAGGAGTATCCTGTGTATGACACTAAGCTTCATCCGGTGATGAAGCTCCAGTTTTGGACATTTGACAAGCAAAGAATACCACTTCATTGCCGTTAATCTCTGGTTCACTCAGACCCTGTGTGGTAGACATTGTTTTAGTTTGTTTATAGGTTAAATAGATCAATTCAAAAATTATTCGCACTCCATAGAACTGGGTACAAAAAACGTTTAAGAAACAACACTAAAATGTAAATATGAAGGTATTATGAATCCCGAAAATATCAGCCTAAAATAAACCTACACGAGTTGACATGTCGTTAAAATCAATCAGTTTATCAATCAATCATATAAATATATTAATAGGGTACCTCAGAGGTAAGTGTTCGATCTCAGGTACGTCAAAGTTTTAAATGTCGATTTTAAAGGTAAGCAGAGCTTACTTATGAAGAAGGTCGTCAAAATAAAATCTTGTTCCAATTTAATGACATATAAGTATGAACCGAGTCGACTTAACCTATCAATCATTGTCATATTTATACTTTTGAAATAAAATGCTTTATTAATTTTCTCATAAAAGCATTACAGCTTATCACAAAATGTACACACACACACACACACACACATACATACATATATAAATGTTGCCTTCAATAAGTTTCCAGACTTTTTTTGTACAGGCATTTATTATTGTCGTAGACTCTTGAGAATTCAGTATGTTATTGCTATACATCTTATGAGATGACTGACCAATCTTTATGATTTCAGGTTCAAATGAACAGCTACAGCAGCAATTGGAATACACCCAACTAAAGCCTGATTGTCACAGCTGGTGAATTTCAAAAAGGCAATCTGGACGTGAGGACACTTTAGAAGAACGATATGCAATAAAATTCTGTTTTAAACTTGGAAAAAATGCCACAGAAACGTATGGAATGCTTCAAACTGCTTTTGGAGCATCTTGCATGAATCGAGCCTCAGTTTTTTAGTGGCATAAGAGATTCAAGGAAGGCAGGGAGTCTGTGAGGGATGATGAGAGGTGTGGGAGGAGTAAGGAAGTCAGAACACCAGAGTTCATTGGCCAAATAAAGAATTTCATTGATAAGGACCGTCGTGTGACTATAGAGACAATAAGTGCACAGTTTGATGTCAGTGTGGGAACTGTACACACAATTATTCGCGAGATGCGAAAGATTTGTGCGAAGTTTGTCCCAAGGGTGCTCAGAGAAAATTAGAAAGAAAGACGTTGTCATAACAGCAGGGAGATGGTCGAGCTGATCAATTCAGATCTCGCAGTCCTTGATGCTCTGGTGACCTGCGATGAAAGCTGGATCTACTGCTTTGACCCAGAGACCAAGAAACAGAGTTCCCAGTGGAAGCATGCTGGCTCTCCCAGCCCCAAAAAGGCCATACAGAGCAAATCTACCCACAAACTTTTGATGATCCCTTTTTTTTTACAGCACTGGCATGATCTACATGCACTGGGTTCCCACTGGACAGGCAGACAACAAGGAATACTATGTTGAGGTTTTAAGAGAGTTCAGGAAGAGATTCATAGGGAAGAGGCCAGCACTCTTCAAATCGGTTCAGTGGCATCTCCACCAGGACAATGCACCAGCCTACAATTCCATCCTTGACACAGACTATTTGAACAAGATGGGCATCAAGACAGTTCTTCACCCTCCCAATAGTCGAGACCTTGCTCATTGTGAATTTTGTTTATTCCCTAAGCTCAAGGAAAAACTTAGAAGCGGTCGTTATGAGACAATTGAGGAGATGAAAGAGGCTGTGACGAAGGTCATTGACAAGCTCACACAAGAGGACTTCCATGGGGCCTTCCAGAAGTTGTTGGAACGGTACAACAAGTGCATTGCAGCCGGAGGAGATTACTTCGAAGGTGACTAGAGTTTCATGTGTGTACTATCAATAAAAGTGCCCATACGAAAACGTCTGGAAACATATTTAATGAACCTTGTATATATATATATATATATATATGGCACTTGATGCCTCCTTGCTTAATACGCAGAATTATAAGGTATGGCTCAAGGGTAGTGGATCAATCTAGGGAAAGGACTAGCGCCCTCCCCTACACCTCGATTATGTGTGTGTGTGTGTGTGTGTTTGCTCCTCACTTATTAACACACACACACATAAATATATATATATATATATATATATATATATTTGCAGTTCTTATATCACACACACACACACACACACACACACACATATATATATATATATATATATATATATATATATATATATATTGTAACAGTGTTGGTTGTCACTAATTCACTTTGGGGGTTTGTGGTGAACCAAGTCCGATATAATTTGGAAAGTACTCAGCACCTCTGATAGAACTATTATATAATATTATATATATATATATATATATATGTGTGTGTGTGTGTGTGTGTGTGTGTGTGTGTGTGTGATAGAAGAACTCCAAATATATATATATATATATGTATACAAAACTCGTTTAATAAGGTATAGTATTTAAAATATTTTAGTAACAATTAATTATTGCAAGATTTAATATATTATATCTCACAGAACCCAATTCTCTTGCCTGGTTGTGACACTTAACTGCATCTGATGAAAAGCTTCTTTTAGAGGCTTACATTGTCTGCAGTCGCTCTTTTGTTGCGATTACTTTCAGATTAATTCTATCCCGGGGTGGTAGTACTTGTAAGGGACTCAGCTATTGGTTATTAACCCAGTCGCCTGGGGCTATCGAATACGCCAACTGCATCTCTGCAGATGGGGTAAGACTCCCCCTCCAACGAGTATCCTGACTATGACAGTAAACAATCTAGCTTTGGATATTTGGGGAATATGGAGTATCCTTTCATTGCTATTGCTCCCAGGTTCACTCTGACCCAGTGTGGTAGCACCTGATAGAGTCCTATCTATGGGTCAAATAGAACAAACTGCATGCAAAGAAATGATGTTTTATTGTGACTCTTGCATAGCAATACTTGAGACCATTCAAATATGTGCAAAAAGAGCTCGGGTTTGTCTAAGAATGTTATCTACAAAATGTGTTCACAAATTATATATATATTTAATATATATGTATAAATTGGAGTTGGCTTTAAATAACCTACAAAGGTGTATATGCCATAAAACCCAACCCAACTCAACCAACCAAATGGTTATTATGAATTAGAAAGAATTACTTGAAACCATATAATCGTATACAAATGATTAATAATTTTGAACTTTTAAGATATATTATCAGTAACGATTATTTTCTGGGAATGTATATAAACATTTGCAGTACATATGGGCCGACATTGTGGTACAAAGAGCTTGACCATCAGTGAAAAGTATCATATGCAGATTGATTGATTTTAACCGCATGTCAACCCGTCTAGAGGTTAAGATGTCACGTACATAGTACATTCATATTTGCATTTTTCGTGTTGTTGTTTGATAAGAGTTTTTTGCGCTCAGTTATATGATATCAAGTATTCCTTTCTGATTCAAGTTGATTGGATGATGTTTTATGGCATATCAAGCTCCGTGGAGTATCTAACATCAAATTACACACACACACACACACACACACACACACACACACACACACACACACACACACACACACACACACACACACACAGCAATTCGATCAACATATTTCTTTGATACACCAGTATATGTCAATTCTACGATATGTACTATGTAATATCTTCCCACCATCAACATGCCTACAACAAAAGTGAAGTGTGTTTGAAAGACAAATGGGGTTAGAGATGACTTCGATGGAAACAAGCGATGAGAATGTTTTAATTTTATCAATTAGATTTCTGCAGTACTGCAGAACAGACTTCTTTAAAAGGCAGGATTCAAAGATTTTGAAGAGTTTCCTTCTTATGAAAGGCAGTTTATCAACTCAATGAGATGGCCCGCCTAGATTATTAAATTATCAAATAAACGTGGGAACCAAACTCTGAATGAGTGTTTGTCCATTTATTTCTTCGTCTGAGATCAAGTGACAACCTTTGTGAGAGACCCACAAGGTTACACAGGGGTAACTAAGACTGCTGAACATTTCGATTTGTCAGAAGGCAACAATGAAGTTCTCTTCCTGTCCAGAGAATGGTCCAAAGTGCATGGACTCGAACGTAAAGAATATGGGGATTTCTTTCACTCCTTTAGCCTTCACATACATTCCCTTATAAGAAAACATGAAATTTATATATATATATATATATATATATATATATATTCATGATGCTCATAGTGTAATGGTTATTATCATAAGAAATGGACGCGGCAACCCGAGTTCAAGGTTG
Organism: Sepioteuthis lessoniana; assembly: GCA_963585895.1. NCBI lineage: Eukaryota > Metazoa > Mollusca > Cephalopoda > Myopsida > Loliginidae > Sepioteuthis > Sepioteuthis lessoniana. The sequence continues at coordinate 225,022 of CAUZXS010002631.1, read as the reverse complement.
TTTGCATTTCAGATATCATTAC